>JASDQU010303036.1:0-13765 GCA_032191745.1 Picea mariana | reverse complement strand
TTGGCCTTATCCTTCAGCCTTCCTTAATCCAGATTGACTTGGGGACGTCTCCCTTGGACTTGCCCTCCTAAATAGAAAGAGCCCCCCATCGAGGTGACAGTGGGTGGGGAAGCTCCTGTTACGTCGGTTTCAAAGCCCTTGGCCCTTTCCTACAAACCGTGCGATAACACCACCAAGAGCCACTACCCTGGCATGGTGACCAACTGAATGGTAGTGTCATACCGCTACATGCCCATGGACCTAATAGGTCAACTCGTGATGAGACCCCCTATCCTCCAACTAGGTCTTGATTTATTATTTTTATGGGTCCCTCTGTTTCTTGCTAAGAAGCCTTTTATTGCTTTCTCGGGTATCCCTGGGCAAAGCATCTCAAGGTTTCATTATTTTGGCTTTTATCGTTTGCCAGCTACTTTTACCCTCTGGGCCTTTAGCCCCTTCTTCCCACAAGGTAAGGTACAACCCTTGGATAGTTTGGCCAACCCAATGCCCAGACCAATGTATGGGATGGATGAGCGGGAAAAAGATGAAAAGTGATAAGTATGGTGGGAGCAGACAATGACCTTTCTTGAATCCCCCCAATGGAAACTCAAACCCTATGGGAACCATCTTTTTAGGGCAACCTCTCATTCCCCCCAGGTGTGGTCAAGTGGAAAGGCATAAGGTCCAAGCACACGTTAGAAGCAAAAAGAATTAAATGCACATATTCAAACGTTTTGAGAATGAAAGTGACACATACCATGATACCCGGACTCATTACCTCATGGAGCAAGACCCATTTCTGTTGCAGGACCAGGCTGATGTGATGGATGTTGTTATTGCTGACAAAGTTGAGGCACTGAAGAAGAAAAGGATGGGCCCTCCAAGGCCATGCTCAAGTCAATCTGGCTATCGATACCCCATGTCTAGGACCTGTGGGCCTCGAGACATAATCTCCTTAGTTATCCCTAGGCTAGGGGATAACATCTGACTCCAACTCGGGGACATGTGCTCACCGTAGAGCACATGAGAACCTTAGCATCTCTGGCATAACCTGTGACCTGCTTGATCTCAACATAAGACTATTAGTGATCATATGGGGTGGTGATATCACCCTCGGCTCATATGTATATAGTACAGAAAATGAATGCAAGCATATATACAAATGGAAATACAAACTATTCTAGCATGAAATGCAAATGGTATATACAATGAATGCAAATGCCTACCTACTTACCTCTACTTACCTGTTGGTTGAATGTTAGGTGTAATCAAATAGCCAGTGAAACCATCCTAGCAATGTCTCCCCATACCTGCCTTTGTGCTTCATCATAAAACAAAACAGTGATAAGTTAAGTACAAAAATAATATGAGTTAGAGAATGTATTGTATCATCGAAAATCAAAGGTCTAGCTCATGGAGGCGGGTGAGAGGGACAAAATGGCTCCAAGTCATTCTCTCAGGAACGTGCTCAATCCATTTTAGGAAGGGATCGTGAAAAGTCAAAGGTTCAAAAGACCAACTCAAAGGGTCTAAAAGTTGGCTACCTTGGACGTCTTCACAATCTAAAGCCTGGAAAAGCACTGGCAAGGACCTAGAAGATGACTGACAAACTCTTAAGGGAAGGCTAAAAGACTGAGATGATAGACTTCTTCTTGAGGTATTAAACCTACCCTTGAACCCTAGGGTTTGCCTCAGAGGGAACTTAATACAAAAGACAAACTTCCCAACTACACCTTTAATGACACAGCAAGATAAGGTAATCAAAGGTGGCTGGAGAATATTATCACAGGGACCCTTCTTCAAGCAAATGATGTCCTTACTCCTATCAAGATCTGAGCACAATGGTGGCTGATAATTTTCTTCATGGGATAAATCCAAGTGCTCAAAGGAATAATCACGAAAATCTTCAAGGTATGACCAAAAGTCACTAGAAGAATATAGCTCCAGGTCATCCTTGGGTGTCTGAAACAGGTTTGCAATCACACCATCTCATTGTTGCCAATTGTCAAGTTTATTGGTAATTTCATGTGATAAAGATAAAGGCAACTTTTGGAAACGACCCTCAATGTCGTAAATGGGATCCACATCATATCCAATCACATCCCATTTACGCTTCCCAACATGTATGAATTCATCAATATTATCAACAAAGTCATCATCTTCATCATAACATTAAGGGGTTAGAACATCCAATACTTCTTGACTTTCCACATCATAAGATAGAGAGTCATTAAAAATTTGGAAAGGGAAGTAACTCACCTTGCTTACTTCTTCATGTGCAGGAGCTTCAAGTATTTGGATATCTTCATCAAATGGAAGACTTGCCTCTACATCTTCTAGCTTGTCCAGGGCTTCCATTTCTTCTTCACTGTCTGAATCATAGAATAAGGTATCATCAACAAATTGGAAAGGGAAATGACTCACCTCATTCTCTTCATCTTGTGTAGGAGAGATAGGATCTTGGAGAGATTCATCGGATGGAGGAGCAATTACCAGTGCTTCATCCTCATAATTCACTTCTCTAGTTTCACTGCATTCTATCGAATCATGGGAGAAATCGTGCTCTTCTTCAAGGGGTTGACAATTTCCTTCATAAATCTCTTCTTTCATATCAAAAGGTTCTTTGTAATGAGCATGATATACATCCCTGAGATCTTCTACAATCTCAGTGGTGAATCCTTCGTCCTCTAAGGCTATTGTGAGATTTTAAAGGGCATCTTCATACGTTTGGCAATGTGGTTTGACAAAGTCAATAAACCTACTGATGAGGTGTACGAAAGATGATATACCCCTATCTTCGCAACAACCATTAAACCAATCTTGCAAAAAGGATGGTAGAGAGAGTATAAATAATTTTACCAAAACATCCTCCCCTCCCAATTCTATCTCGCTTATATACTTCAAAAATTCTACAATGTGAGGAATTGGGAGGCCCCCTTCAAATCTTGGAGGGTTGCTTGACCATTTGTATCAAAACAAGTTAGGTATCCTAGAAGACTTTTGAAGTCAATAGTCGGATACACTTGTTCCCAGGACGCCATGATCCCATAACTTGGAAATATCACAGAATTGAGAGTAAGGTGGCACCTAGGAAAAGGTTGGTGGAGTCGCCAGATAATTTTCTTGAAATTATCAAAGGAATGAGGGAATCACCCTCAGTGGAGTCGCCAATTAAGCTTGTAAGATAAAGATTCTTGAGAAAAGGATTACAGAAAAAAGTGTCGTTTGAGGAATACTGACTCAATGTTCCTCGGCAACGACGCCAAAATGTTATCGCACAATTTGTACTTTGATAGAAGGAAAGGTTAAGGAGAGAAAATTGGCGTAACTGGAGACTAATCCTATCACTGTCACCTCAATAGGATGTCTCTTTCTATTTAGGGTGGTAGGCCCAGGGGCGACATCCCCGGCCCAGGTTTGAGAAGGCAAGGTCAAAATGGCTAGATAAGGATCCCCTCTCACAAGTCACCACCGATCAGAAAGTCCCAGTTTTATAACCAATGAAATGATAATGTATCAAAGTGTACCTGCCCGGAACAAAGCAACCAAAAACTATATATATTTGCAACTACACTTGTTGGTTAGCACTTCATAAAACCATAGACTTTCTCGATAAAAGCAATTTGATGAATATGATGAAGTAAACAGAAAATTAAAACAACAATAATTATAGGGCAATACTTCACATTAAATGCCTTGAAATAGCTTCAAAATGACTAGGAATCATTAACCATTGAAATCATAATACTAGCATTTGATAGAAGCAAACAAGACAATGTATAAATCAGCCTTTTCAATTGCTTTTATAAGCTGTTAATGCTGCATTTAATGGTTGTAGCTTACTTTAGTAACAGAAGCAATATTGTTAGTAGGTTAGGCTATCCTAGGGTTAGAAATGGTTAGTAGGATGCTCAAAGAATAGGTTGTGATGGTTGTTTTGATTAACTACTCAAAAGAGGACTTAGACTAGTGCTTCTAGGGCAAATGGAGTCAATAATGCAGCAGCAAATGTTGAAGAAAAATGATAATAGGAGAGTCAAAGACAAGAGAGATTGATAGATTGGAGTGTTGGTAACCCAAGGCTCCAATTATCAAACCCTAAGGGGAAACTAGCTACTAAGGTGTAGGTAACCCTAGGCCTTACTAGATTTCCTCCCTCTTTAACTCAATGATGAAGCAAAATCGGTTAAGATGAAGCATGGATACTAAGGTGTTGCAATGGCAAGGGCAAATGCTTCAAGGAAAATGGTCTTTTGACAAGATCTAGTAGGTGAAAGTTTTTGAAGCTAGGACAATAACATGTGCTAGTCTTCCTAGGGTTTAATCAAGCAATTTCATAATCTTGAATGTAAATGCAAGATAAATAAAACTATAACCATTCAATTAAGAAGAATTGCAGAAAAATCACTTACATACATCAAGAATTTATCAAGAAGAACCCTAGTTGAACACATCCACCAAGAACTTTGCCAAAATAATCCAAATTTAGCCTTCCTCAACAAATGCGCCTAAAATTTCAGCCAAGAAACCCTAAGGAGGGCACAAATTTCAGTCCTCACAAGTGTGAGTGAAAGATGATGAAAAATAAGAGTGATTTTTCCCTTATTTATACAGTTACAATGACTAGAATTAGGTCAAAAAAAGTCTACGTGGCCAGTTACACATAATATCCAATTTTTACATTAAATGTCATAAATAAACCCTAAATCAAGCTGTAAAGATGACATCATGCCCTTTTAGGGTGACGTTAGGCCCTTTTAGGGCAACGTTGGCCTCCTGGAGCAAAACATTAGGCCTCCTTGGGCCTCAGGATCCTGCCACACATGCCACTTGGCACACAACTGCCTCCAAAGTATCCAAAACGTTGGGTGACATCATGGGTGACGTAAGGGGCCTTCCAAGGCCTACATCATGGTGAAAAAGGCAAGACCCCCCTGGGTCCAGGCCTGCCAGGTTATCCCTGGTGAAACGTCCTCCTCTCTCTCTAGTGCAAACCCTTGTTCTGTCTCTTCCACCAGCTGGGGTCTCGGCATCAATTTGTTGAGATTTTAGCCCTATGGAGGTCCGAACTAATCATCTCCCAATATGTACCTATCCATCGAGTGTGGCCCTGCAACATCAACAAATACGCCCTCCATGGGCTCATAAGTCACAAGGATCATAGCAATGTCAATCGCATCTAATCATCAGGTTATTTAAACATGTGCATGAAACCCCTTTAACCCGGACAAGTGCTAAAAGACGTTATGCTATTCTACAAGCCAAGTTTGGAGGGGAGGCTAGGACGTCTTATTGGGCTAATGCTCATTGGATGTGGGATGTTACCGGGTGAAGTCAAATCTAGGCCATGTAAGTGGATGAGGTGGTAAGGGATGTCTGGGCAATGGGTGCAGTGATAACAGGGAAATGTATGGCTTACCTGTGGGTGCCTCTAAAGAGGGTGAGTTGCACCTTGTCATGGATGCAAATGTTTCCAAGCACATTCATGCCTTTTATCTTTTATTCTTATTGCTTTTTCTTTCAAGAGGCTAATTAGGGGACACTACCCTGGCGTGGTGACCAGTGGTGACAATGTTACCCACAAGCATTTCACGGAAATGAGAAGGTTAGCTCATGATGAGACCCCCTTTCTCTTGGCTATGCCACCAAGAGCCACTACCCCGGCGTGATGACCAGTTGAATGCTAGCGTCATATCGCTACATGCCCATGGACCTAATAGGTCGGCTCGTGATGAGACACCATATCCTCCAACTAGGTCTTGATTTATTATTTTTATGGGTCCTTTTGTTTCTTGCTAAGAAACCTTTTATTGCTTTCTCGGGTATCCCTGGGCAAAGCATCTCAAGGTTTCATTCTTTTGGCTTTTATCTCTTGCCAGCTACTTTTACCCTCTGGGCCTTTAGCCCCTTCTTCCCACAAGGTAAGGTACAACCCTTGGATAGTTTGGCCAACCCAATGCCCAGACCAGTGTATGGGATGGATGAGCGAGAAAAAAATGAAAAGTGGTAACTATGGTGGGAACGAACAATGACCTTTCATGAATCCCCCCAATGGAAACTCAAACCCTATGGGAACCATCTTACTAGGGAAACCTCTCATTCCCCCAAGGTGTGGTCAAGTGGAAAGGCATAAGGTCCAGGCACACATTAGAAGCAAAAAGAATTAAATGCACGTATTCAAACGTTTTGAGAATCAGAGTGACACATACCATGATACTCGGACTCATTACCTCATGGAGAAAGACCCATTTCTACTGCAGGACTAGGCCGATGTGATGGATGTTGTTGCTGCTGACAAAGTTGAGGCGCTAAAGAAGAAAAGGATGGGCCCTCCAGGGCCATGCTCAAGTTGATCTAGCTCTCGGTACTCCATGTCTAGGACCTATGGGCCTCGAGACATAATCTCCTTAGTTATCCCTAGGCTAGGGGATAATAATCCCCATTGTGGATCACTCACTCTTCATTGTATCATAAACTCAACGCCTACTTGTAGGGCTGAAGTGCGCACTTCTCTTAGGCACAAGTTGTCTTGGTCATAGAGCACCCTCTTGTGCGCTCTAGGGTTTGTGGTGTGTGGGGGATCTTCTCTTAACTCTATAGCAAAGGATTGTTGGGTTTTTCCCTTGGTTGAGAAGGGTTTTCCCAAGATAACTTCTTGTGTTCTTGTGCATGGTTATTCTTCTTGTGATCTTGGTTACTGCAGCTATTGTATATTGTATTGTTGCATTGTTTATGGTTCAAGTTCATGCTAAATTGAAAAGAAACTACATGTGCTTGAGCCATCATCAAAAATTCAACACCAAGGTCCTACAAATAAAGGCACAACGTCCTAGGTACAAGCCTAGAACATCCCTCAAGGAACCACGTCAGGGCCATCCAAAACAAACCAAAGTATAAAACAAGGTTAGCCAAGGTTCATAGGAAACATTAGTCCTTAAAACATGCAAAGTAAGTTGTAACTTAAGCTATAAGCCATGTAAGACAATTCACCTCGGTATCCCCTTCAAGCATCACACCAGCCCAAGATCCCATGTGAGTTGACAAATTTAGGTATGGGAGAGCCTTCATCCAACCCTATTAGGTGTGCCACCTATTATCCACCAGTTTGGACAAGCTGGATTTCCTGAAGAGCTGCCATAGAATGAACAATCAATGCTCATATTTGCAGAATTCAGAGTTCAACCGATCTTGTAAAAGACCCCTTTTTTCCGCATTTCCACCATTGTAATAAATGTCCTAAGTATGAGATATTGTAAAAGGTTGTTGGCCACCCAAGACCAGGAGTGAGCACATACTTTGGAGTGTTTTTTTCTACTTGTTAATTATTTTTTCTGCTTGGCTTAGTGAGCGATTAAATAATTTCTAAGTTTTTTCACTCAGAAGACTTGCTCCAGAGCCGGAGTATGTGCTGGCAAGCAGGTTTTGGCATGGAAAATCCAATGTCTAGTGCCTAAATGTATATAAGCTCATACTATGACATATTGATTGAGTCATCTGGAAATTGCAGCTATGTTTGATAGGTTTTTTTAAGTTTTTAGAGAATTAATTAAATTACCGCAAAATTGGAATTTATTAATTCTGAGTCAATAAATGTAAAAAATATGGCATCAAACATTGTCAGATGCCATATTTACAGTCGTTTTCCAGTCCAGAACACCATGTAACCCCCTATTTCCTATCTTTCGAGGCAAAAAAGTGATTATTATCACTAGAAAATCAAATTTACTCGAAAAATACGGAAAAGGGATAATTAAATTGATATCCTAAATTTTAGAAGAACTGGGGAACATGATTGAGACATGGTTTTTCATGTCCCCAGTTGACTGAAGGCCATGGGCGAGTTTAACTGAGGTAGGGACCACTTGATTGAGGTGACATGGAGTTGGGAGGAGATCCCAATGAGGGAACTCGACCCATTCTCCTAGGTGGCGCATTCCTAAAGCTTGGTGCATCTCCTAAAGGGCCCAAGGATCCCTTAACTAACCCTTCACTCCCCCTTACTCCCACTCACAGTTCCCATCACTCGCCTTCACTCCCCTTTCACTCACCTTTACCTAACACCTCTCCACTCCACTCACTATTCACTCCCACATATCTACCCTTCAACTCATGTGCAACTCCCTCATCTCCCACGCTATACCAAAACCCTAAACTTAACCCTAGCGCATGCATGTTTTGGAATTGTCATCCCTCAATCTATTTAAGAAAGGGTTGACCTCTCCTCAAGTGAGTTCAGTCTTGGGCAAAGAAGCTATTGTAATATTGTTGTAAGCATTTGGAATAAAAAGTCTTTGGAGCTATCTTGGTGTGGACTCAAATGTGTGGTTGTTTTGACCTAAATGCAAATATTTTTATGAGGTAACATGTATTGATTTACATTTTAATTTTATGATTAATTGTTAAAGCCTTGTAGGTATGCTATCATATGATAGGGTAAGAGTAATCTAGGTTGATTTATCTTACTTCTTCTTTACTTCATAGATTCTTCAATGCATGCTTTATTTTTGGTTGAATTTAACATGCTTTGTGAGTTGTGTGTGTAGGGAAGGCCTTTAACAGTTTTGTGCAGGATTGAAGTGTGTAGTTACAGGTTCCGCAAGGTGGAGGATTGACAGGCGGTGGCTTCCATTGTCATCGTCCAAGGATTTGAAATCAAGCTCCCTCTTTTCATGCCAAGAGAACCCCACAGCCCAAAGTTCCAGGCTCAGACGGAAGCTCCAGAAAACCGATAAAATTTATTTCCTTTTTCTTTCTTTGATTGCATGCAAGTTAGAACAAGCCTATATTTCATTATTAAATATCTAAAGTTTGCATGCATGGTTTGCTAGATCTAGGCTGAAATTTGTCAATTTTTAAAGATAGATCTAGGCAAGTTTGAAGCAGTTTCTTTGGTCTTTTCACCTAGAAATCTAATCAAAGTTCTTTGCTTAGTTTTAACTTCTTTATCTAGTTGTTTAGAGGTTTACTGTTTGCTGTCCTAAAACAGCAAATAGAAGTCACTAAAAAGAGCAGAAGTTAGGTTTGTTTAAAGCCTAAAAAAACCCTAAAATTTACTTTTTTCCTAAGAATATTTTTCAGAAAAATTTGGTAAAAATTTTTATTTGTTTAAAACTTTTTTCCATCATTTTTAACTTCATTTGTTTGCTGTTTTGTTGCAGCAACAACAGGTTCAAGAGGATATTCTGCCAATTTCGGGCAAAATCAAGGCTCTCGGAGACCCTGGGGGGTTGTGACTTCGTCAAAACGAAGTTTTCTTCTTTTCTCTTTCCTTCTTGTATTCTTCTGAATGATACAGTAATAAGGATCCCTCTTCTTCTAAGAGAGCTAAAAGCTCAAAGAGAACTCTTGTTCTCCATTGTAATAGTGCAAATAAAAATGGGCCCTTTGTGCCCAGTTTCTTCATCCCCTTAGGGGGATTTTTGTTGTAGGTTTGCTTTGTCCTTTTTGAGTTGTGCATACTTAAAATCTAACAATCAAATACACAAGTGAAACATATTAAACACACTACAACACTCCAAAATTTTATGCATGTTAACTAATTCTCAAATTTTCATGCATACTTAGTTAGCTGGTTTTCAAGTATTTTCTTTCTTCAATCAATTTTGCAACAATATTTAATTTTCAAGCAGTATCTTGTTTATCTCTCTCAACTACAAAGCAGGGTACATCATTCAATTGTTGCAAATTCGTTTCTTTCAAGTGTTTGTGCTAGTGCCTCAATTACAAAGCAGGGTGTGTAATCTATCTTTTTCATGTTTTATCAAGTAATTGAACCTTGTTAGTTTAATAGGGCAATCCCTTAAGATTGTGAGTTCATTGGGAGGAAAAGGCTTGAAAGTGACCTGCGAAGTAAGACGGTTCGTCGTGTTGTACATCCAGCACTTTTGGTGAGTTTACTAGTGAGACCATTGGGTTTCGGTAAACTCTCAGCAAATCCAAGCAGAGAACAAGCTTCCTAAGGGGCCAAACATTTTTCACTAACTAATTACAAAATTTACCTTAATAAAATCTTCGATCTACGCTGCCCACGACTCCTTTTAAGGCATTGGTTAAAAAATACTTTCAATCTATCTTATGTGAGCAGTTACATTTATGCATGTTATCTAATCTCCTTTATGCTCTTGAATATTGCAGATGTTGTATCCTTTTGATGTATAAATGTTTCATGAGCAAAGTATTCTTCGTGATGATAAATGCTAAGTGGTGAATGATCAAATTTTATTTTCAGCAATAAACTCGTAGATTAAAGTGTTTTTTCTTTCCTAATTTAGAAAAGCCTTAGTTTTATTTTTATAGGGACTACCACCCTTGGCTTCGCTAGGAGTTGGCCTAGATGGAGGAGTTGAGGACCAGGTGACAGCACCTTGACTCGAGACTTGCCCCGAAGGACACACCAAGTGGATTGAGGGTTTCTTCCACGATAACCCAGGTGTGTATTAGGACAGTAACACCACCTAGACATGAAATAAAATAACCCGGGCAGAGGGATAGGTCCCGAGAGTGACAGGAAATAAAGAAACCCATCAAGAGTAAATGTGATAGTGATATGGTTTTAGGGCTTACTTCATGGCTCATGGTGTCATTAAATCCATTTCTATGAGCACCTTTGTGGAGGGTGTGATTGCTCTTGAGTTACCCCATATTTAGGCGCTATTTTTTCCAAACCCCTTTATCAGCCATCTTTCTAGTCCGCTTTATCATATTTGCAAGTCCCCTTTTATAAGGTTTCAAGCTATAGCATTGCTATTTGGGACCAGAGCGAGCACTGAAAGGGTAGAGCTCAAATTTGGATTAGCTTTTGTTAGTCCTCTTGCTATCATTAGTTTCTTTCGTTACCATCATTTTCTTATTCTTTTAATAGTAGCTGCAATCAACCTTTGGGCCTTCAACCCCTCTTCTCATGAGAGAATGGACCATGACCCATTGTCGAAGTTTAGTACACTATGGGAGGCCCAGGGATGGAAAGTGTTAAGTATGGTGGGGAACAGAACATTACCCTTGTGAGGACCACCCAGTAGTACCCTTTTTCCCTGAGCAATGACAACACAAGACCAGGGCATAGAAGTTGACCACCAAGGTGAAACAAGGCAACTGATGCAATTTCCCAAACCAGTGATCCATTATCCAACTTCAACCAAAGATCCTCATCAATATACCCAATAAATTAAGCACAACAGTTTGCATAAAGAAGAACTAACATACCTCATGGTGACAGTAGCTTACCATCTCCCACACTCTGCGTTGCTTGGACGTGATGAGCCTTGGTTGACCAGTAGTTGTAAAGGTGAATGAGGGGGGTTGTTGGCCTACCATCTATGGACATGTTGATCATCATCATGGTCAAGATCACATTCTCCATTGTGATCCATGAGACATGATCTCCTCAAGTTACCCCTAAGCATGGGGGGTAACATGTACCACCTTTCAAAAATATCAGCTCAGTATCTGAGCTTGCTCTCCTTTTACAAGAATAGTCCAAGGTATAAGCAACCGAGGTTTGTAGGTGAGCTTTAGGTGGACAAGTCCAGGCCATGGTGTTTTTTCAAAGGTGCTTGCAGTGACTCTATTTGTGGATCTGGATTTGTTTTTCATCTAACTAATCTCACTTATTTTCACTTCAAAGCTAATGTAGGGAGAGGAACAAATAATTTCAGTGAGTTTATGGCTTTGTTTTTGCTCTTAAAGTTTGCTTTGCGTCGAGGGTTCGATTCTCTACAAGTTTTTGGAGACTTTGGTCTTGTCATAAATTGCTTATCGGGTTTTGTTCACTTACATAGTATCTTCATGAGGTCATTGGCAAATTAGATTCAGGAAATATTTGGTTTATTTGCTTAGATTGATTTCACTCACATATATAGAGAACTGAATCAAACAGTGGACTAACTCTCTAAAGAAGGCTATCTATTACCTGAAAATCGATTCATCGCTTAGGAATTTGAAGAAGGGAAATTACGGGCCCATAGACAACTCTTGATCCATGATCTCTAAATTTGTTGGCTTTTGTTTAGGTTTTTTTTTGTCATAGCACCTGTTTGGTATGGATACTAATGCCCTTAACAAGAACTTCCCGGGTGAAGCTTTGAGGCTAAGGATTGGAAAGTTTTGATGACTAGACTCTTATGGAGGAACTGTTTTGTTTGTGCATATGCACCTAATGATTGTATTTATTCTCTCCTCAAGTATAAATTCATTTTTTTTCTTGGAAAAAAAAACACATACACCTAGCCATCTCTGGCATAGTGTGATTCTGCCTTTCAACCACTCCATTCTTCTATGCAAAATACAGTGTAGTGAACAGTCTTTTGATACCATGTTTAGCACAAAAGTTATTGAATTCTTTGGAACAAAATTTGCCACCATTATCAATCCTAAGAGAGGTAATTTTACAACTTGACTCTTTTTCTTCTAAGGCTTTGAACTTTTGAAATTCATTGAACAAGTCAGATTTCAGTTTCAAAAAATACACCCACATTTTCCTACTGTAATCACCAACAAACAAAAGGAAATAGTTGGCACCGGTGATTGATGTCATGTTCATTGGTCCACCAATGTCTGCATGAACTAGTTGAAGGACTCTTTGTGCTCTCCATGCTTGCCCTTCATCAAATAGCGCTTTGTGTTGCTTCCCTACTTGGCAAGCTCCACCAACTCCATGGATCTATTATTGAACATCTGGAAGTCCATCTACCAGATTCTCTCGTGTCAACTGAGAGAGGTAGCTCAAATTGAGGTGCCCACACCTCTAATGCCGTAGTGTACCGATATCTGGTGCACTCTTGGCTACAAATGTATGCTCTCTGGCCTGTCCAATATTCACCAGTTTGAACAATCTGTGGTCCTCAACAACATGAGCAACAGTCTTCTTGGTCTCCTCGTCAACTATTGATCACTTGTGATTGCTAAAGTTGACATCTAATTGGGGGTTGTGCCACATAATCTAACTAACTAAAAGCAGATAAAGCTCCATACTTGGCACATAGGATACATTGTGGAAGATTGACATTTTTCGTCCAAAGGAAATGTACAGATTTCCTTTGCCAACGACTGTATACTCCTTCCCACCATCAAAGATCATCGAATCCTTGGAAGAACAAGGCATGTACTTTGTCAACAAATCCTTCTTATTGATGAAATGATGTGATGCACCTGAATCGATGAACCAAGTAGATGACCTAGGCTGATATGTTTGTGTTGTGGCCATAAATGCATAGAAGGTTGACTCCTCCTCTGTATACTCTACAACATGAGCCCACTACCGAGGCCCTCCCTAGTTGGTTTTTTTGGTCATCCAACCTCTTTCTGCAGTACTTCTTCATATGGCCCTCCTTGCCACAATAATAGCATTTGATGGTCTTCTAATCCTTGGTGACATCCTCAACGCTGCTCTGTCCTTTCTTCTTGGCCCATTTGCCTTTACCCTTTAATTTGGCAACAAAAGCTTGCTCGAAACCCTTTGTCTCACAGCTACTACCAAATTGTTTCTTCCATCTGTCCTGCTGTAAGAGCTTATTACAAAACTCATCAAACTTTAGGTCAACATTTGTAGAAGTGATGTTCAAGGTCTCAATAAAGTGCTCACACATGGTAAACTTTTTAGTGTGATTACCACCGTGCCTTCTTCCTCCATCTCTCAACCAATAGCCATCAATTGTTCTCGGATATCTTTGATCTTGAGCAAATGCTCCTAGAGGGATGCATGATCATCAATCATTATCGAAAAATAGCATGTTCTTCAGGAAGAAAGCTCTGCCCTTGTCTGTCGTCTCATGCAAATATTTCAAATGTG
>JASDQU010303034.1:0-13800 GCA_032191745.1 Picea mariana | reverse complement strand
TTTTTTAAATTTAAGTCTGGCATCGTGGGTCCTTGGATGAGTCCCACATGCCCCCCCCCCTAGGGTTCTCACTTCCCGAAACCCTACACCTAAACTCGCTCTCATTCCTTCCTTCATTCCACACTTCCAACCATACTCGGCCCCTTTTCATTTTCATTTGTTTTTTGTTGCTCAATCAACCATTACACGCCGAGGTGAAGTATGAGGTTGGCTCTGGTGCCTACAAGATCAAGGACTGGAGGACACCTTTGTGGCACCTGTGTGCTTCGCTCATGGCTTTTCCTTTTGATGGCTTAGGACCAATTTTTTTTTGCTCAGGGCTTTGTGTATGGTAGTGGTGCTTGGGCGTTTGGCTTGTGTGTTGTTATTTAGCTTGTGGTTGTATGGTGTTGTGTATGGTGTGGTTGTATGTTATTTTTTAGACAAAGTGTGCCTCAGGCTACCTATTTGTGTTTGGTGTTGGCTTGTATATTGTTTCTTAACGTGTATTGTGGATGCATGTAGCTGGAGTGGGAGCTAGGCCTTCTGGCTAACTTTTCGCTTAGGCATTGGGGTTGTATGGTTTATGTGTAGATTTTGCAGAAAAAAATTTCCACGCATAGTGCATAGTAGTTTCCCCATATGGGCTCCTCCCTCATTTAATGTTCCGACGCTCTGCGTTGTGTCTGGGTTCTTATTTTCAGAGCTTGCAGTCGAGCGTTGCTTTTTTATTGCCATTTTGGCTCAAATTCGATCGAGGATTGTTGGCACATATTCACGAGCAAATGAAATCTGTGATTTGCAGAGTGATTGTGCTTCTGGTGGGTCTCGAATGCCTGGATTGGCAAGCTAAATGGTGCTCATATCTGTTTTGAATTTCCACGATTCTGATATTTGGTCAGAGAGCGATATGCAGGATTCGGTGTTCAAACCCTCTAAAGAGATGACGCGCCCTTGTTCCAGACCCAGTTTCATCTCGATGTTGTTCTGGTCTCCTGGTTAATCCCGAGAGGCTGTGCATGGGCTGGAAGATGTAAGAGAGGCTGTGTTATATTGCCTTGCTCTTTTAGAAGGTTATAATAATAATAATATATGGGTGGACGGTTATGCAGAGGTTGCGGGTTCAACACTGATTGACCCTCTCTTTTAGAAGGATCTTAGCTCTGGAATGGTGGCAACCAGTGTTCTTGGGATGATGAGTCGTTGCGGAACCACGAATTTCATCTAAAATGACAGTAAAATGAAGTTTAGCGGATCAATAATCTGCCGCCAACGATTCAGTGGAAGTCTTAGTTGTACTTCATGAATTTCTGATGGAAAGCACAACAAATTCTGCGTTGATTTTACTGCAAGTGGTAAAATATGTGCGTTCTTATCAATTTATTATGTAGAAGTTGAATTTTGGACGAGTAAGAGGTTTTCTGAAGTATTTTGATTTGAGATGTTGAAAATGCCCCCCCTTTTTCTCAAAATTTTCTATATTTTGATGAAAACTTGGTTTTACTGATAACTGTTATAATTTGTTGAAACCCTAGGTATATTCGTACGAATTTTATGAAAACCTAGCTATTTTAATTATATTTCTTTTCATTTGGTGAAATCATTTCAAGTTCGTTGTCATTTAATTCTTATTTGTAACGAACCTCCTCGTTATGACAACAACCCTGATAACAGGTGCCAATTTATTTTTTTATTTTTTATTTTTGGGGTGTGTGCGCTCGTGTAAAAAGAAACAAACACACTGGACTCTACAACGCCACCCAAAAACTAGCAAGACACACCCATGAGGATCACAATAAGAAGAAATAAGGCACACAATGAGTAACTGCAAGCATTAACGACCATAGACATAAGGTGCACAACAAGTAACTGCAACCATTTAACGACATATGGGGTTATGCACAATACGAACATCGAAGGAAGAATCCATAGTGGTATATTTTACTATTTCAACATAGGAAAGCAGGGCGTTTAATCTTAGTTCTCTTCTCCGGAGAGAGAGAAGGTCAGATAGGCTCTTGGCTGACTGCTCAGGTAGAAACTAGTAATCCCCTCAGGTGTGTCGCAAGAGTGGGAACCCTGCCTTTAAAGGGCCCGAGACTCTTGATACGGCCTTGGATTCTTTACACAAAAATAATCACACACACAGACATATATACTAAGGCTACATGGAGGTGTCTATATCCCACCCGACACATGCAAACCAAGCAATACAGGACAACCCAGTACAACTAAATCAACGGACAACCATGACCTCTATGGAAGACGCAAGTCAGAAGGAATCCGACATCGACCGACCACTATGGAGACTCCATGACATTAATTACAGGCCAATTACTCCATTTGATGTCCACTAAGTGACAAGTTACCAACCCAATCTTAAAAAGAAGTACCTATAATTAATTTGCAACTTCCCATTTACTAAACCTTGATACATAAAAGCACTTAGATTCAAGGACCTACCTTTCATGATGTCATTCATAATAATTTAATAATTGAATTGACCTGACAATTAATTACCCATATCATTCTCACGTGCTTCAATATCATTGTGAAGTAATTGACCATGGCCTTACATTCATATGTTATCATTGCTGTCATAGCCCCTTTTTATTTTTATATTATATTGTTACCCGAGCATTAACTTTACATGTTTCGTCCATACCTCACAATAACCTTACATTATAATATCACTTCATTTAACAACGAGGACCTTAAAATTCAATGTTACCAAGGCTAACATCTCCATAATGCCGAAATATTGCCATTAACAGTTTATTACTAGTTTACCAAGAACTTATATTACAACAACATTGTAAAAATGACAACAATAATGATGATGAGCATAATGAAATGAAACATGATGTAATCATATTGTATATCATATGGTAAAGGAGATTCGTCTAAAGTAATCATATTGTAAACAAAGTCATTTCATGTAAATCATATCCCTTTTCTTCGCAACTAAATCATATTCTCTTATTTATCTTGAATTCACGTTTTGCACCTCATCGAAAATAAAATAATAAAAATAAGGATGACCAGTGTAATGAAATAAAGACTGTAAGGGAAATCATATGGTAATGAAACTCTTTTATTGTAAATCGTATGATAATTAGATTCCTTCCAAGTTAATCCCATTCTTGTCCTTATCACTGAATCATATTCCTTCTTTAAACCTGAAAATCGTAATTTGTACCTCATCGAAAATCACATATTTAAAAATAAAATAAAAACGTGAATGAAGAATTAAAATCCAGAATAAAAATAAGGAAGGGATGAGGTAAGGGAAAGGAAGGGCCTGGTGCCCGTGAAGGGCTTGGTGTGATCAGAGGCTCAGCGGGAGCGGCAAGCTGGAACATCCTGTGCTCCATGCAAACGACGAACATGACATTCTAAATGCAGACATAGTGGTGATAACTGTGTAATTAAAGTCCATTAGATACAGTTGTCCTGGCTCGTGGTGAATTTAGGAAGAAATAACAAGGATTTAAAATGCCTTGCTATCAGCTCTCTTTCCCCAACATGTTACTGCTCAGTAGAGGTGCTCACTGTATCCACTGGCGTCCAGGTCTGAATGGTGGGAGGCTGGAAGGCGTGCCGAGGAGATCCCTGACAGAGCGTTAAAGGAGAAATTTAACTTGTAGGAGAAGACAGTGGGGTTGGGTAATAGAACCGGAGTTAGACAGTTTTGATGCTGTGAGTCTCACCCAGAGAAAGGTTGTACTGATATCTTAATTTTCATACTTAAACAGGAAGCTGAGTATACTGCACAAATCACTTCCCAACAAAATGTAGTCCAGGGTTGGTGTTGGAGCGCTGTCTAGCTCGAAATCAATGTCCTCTAGCTTAAGGTAGCCACAAATTCGTGGTGAGGGTAAAACAAAAATGAAAAGGGGGAAATCAAATTTCAATCCTTAGGCATTGCACAGGTGTAGCGAGAAATCAAGGGGAAGGAACGGAGGAACTCCTGCAGGGAAGCGCGTGCGGCAACCAACTTGAACCCAAAAATTAAATTCATCTTTGGGTGAACACCAGACCATGACTTTCACAGGGTCGCTACTCCATAGCACATTTTCCAAGCGATAGCAAGGAGAACAATGCTCAAATAAAATGAAGGACGAAGCTGAGTAAGGACGGCTCAGATTGAACTAGGAAATTGTAACAGTCAAGGGAAGGAAGCCGTGGTAACACGCCAGAATAAAAGTTAAAAAAAATTTCGAAGCTCAAGTTCCAAACGCTAAGTGAGGCCGTCAAGGAGGAGGGAACCAGGTCTCAGGCCGATCAATCATGTGATAAGCCCTTGGGGATTTAAGAGCCGTGGTTGGGCTGGGCATAATAACTATATAAAATAAAAAAAACAGAGGCAACTGCAAGATCTCGCAGCCTTAGCACAGTCTTAGAACCTAATTTTATCGCCAAAAAACAACCAATGACTACCCATTAAAACAGACCTTAGCTTTTCTTTAATCGCAAGCAAACGTCATTATCCTAGTGCAGAGGGAACCTATATCTTGGTACAATGCAATTTCTGAGGAATATCCTACATCCCTTAAATATTAACAATTACGGAAGAAATTTATTTTCCATCTATTATCCATTCTAAATAGCAGAGGTAATCTATAATTCTCACCCCTTACACAATGATATTAGGTGAAGTATTAAAACCCACTATTCAACAAGATCCTAAACATAAATTTTACATAAGTCTATCATTCAACCAGAAAGCGTACCTTTGCCTGAATGCTTGCTCTCGGTGTCGTCCGTCGTTCCGTGCCGAACCTACTTTCCGACCACCAAGACCTCACCAGTACCTCCTAGCCAATCGCTAGGGGTACTCTGCTTCCCCCTTAGCCCCCCGAGCCGCAAAGGGGCCACACAAGATCCAGATGGTAAGTCTAGCTTCCCAGCTTGCCTCCAAGGCTAAGCTACCACTCTAATCCCAGCTGAGAAAATTCAAACTCCTCACAAGCAATCAGTCCAGTCCAAATTCGGCAGCATAACGATACCTAACAACCCTCCCCCTTTTCCCCTCATCCCCCTTTCTTTTATCTAGTTTTCAGCCCCACCAACTTTCCTAAATCACATTAATTTTTAAGTTTTAAAGAAAACCCTCCAAAATTTCTCTGTCGTACAAGTGTCATTCATCCCCCACGTTTCTACAAAATTATTTTCTTTAACTTATTAATTGTCTATGTTTCATTTATTACTTAATTTCCCTATTTTTATTAATCCCTTCTTTTTTTTAAAACCAAAAAGGTAAATGCGCTAATTAATATTTTCATTTTATTTTTAAATTCATAACTTTTTATACTCCTGCACGTTAAATAATTTTATTACTTATTAATTGTTTATGTTTCCTTTATTACTTTATTTCCCTATTTTTATTAATCCCTTCTTCTTCTTTTTTTTTTTTTTTAAACCAAAAAGGTAAATGCTCTAATTAATCTTTTCATTTCTTATTTATTTAATATCTTTTGTTCTTCCACAAGTTAGGAATTAATTTCTTCTTTGTAAAATTTTAAAACCATTAGTTTTAAATTAAATCTTACCCTCGTCATCACCCCAAGAATTTTATGAAGACCCAACTATTACTTAGGTGGGTTCTTGTTTAAATTGTTATTTTTATTCTAGGGTCTATTCTTAAGGTTAGACTAAAATTTTACCCTAAAAGTTTTAGACTTGGTTCTTAGATTCTGAACTGGGCGACACTAGGTTAGGGACGTTGTTTAAGGATTTTTTAAGGCATTATTGTCTTAGGGATATTTAGGTTTGTTTCCTTCATCCACCTCAATGCGACGTGCCCTTCAGGATGCACCACGTGCTCCAAGGGTGCCACTCACCTCGTTTGTTTCCTTTGTGCGACGTGCCCTTCAGGATGCACCACGTGCTCCAAGGTTGCCACTCGCTTCTTGTGTTTCTTTTGTGCGATGTGCCCTTCAGGATGCACCATGTGCTCCAAGGGTGCCACTCACCAACTTGACTGATTGGTAGACATCTATAACCCCTGGAGTCAACACTCCGCCAGGTGAACTTGTGGGAGACTAAGGGCTCTAAGGAATAAGGCCCCCGCCTTATTACGTGCCCCTTAGAATCATCGTGAGCGACTATCGCAGTCTACCCTCACGACATCGTGGATCCTCTTGAACTAGGTAATCATTAACCTACAGTTCGAACCATGGCGGGAGTGCTAGTAGGCTGTGGTAGGGCTGATGTCCACACCTCTCCCTCAACCTCTTTGGAAATCATGTTTGGCCCCTTTACTCCATATGTGTGTCTGGTTGACAAGATATCGTCAGCCTGCATCATCAACAAACGTGTCAGAACATGTCCATATCATATCATCAAATCAATGAAATATCACAGTAAATACATCAACCCAATTAGCACACTCCCTGACTCAATCCGGATCCCTGACTCAATCCGGAGTCCAAGGGGTTCCATCGATGCCTTGGCATCCTCAAGGTCCAAAACCCTGCACACTCAGTAAAATCGAGTCAATAGCACCTGTCTATGTCAAGGCAGTAAAACATCACGTCATCTATCATAACGCATCATAATCAAGGTTAAATGTTTTAACATCATAAAAGTCCAGATCACTTGCGAGCAAGTGTCCTCAAAAATAAGTTTTCTCAGTGCGCCAGAGTGGGATGTTACATACACCCCCTCTTGGTCTAAACTTCGTCCTGAAGTTTCTCAGTATAAATGATGAAATAAAAGTATTACAGTATCATAAGTCTATCTATCAAACAAAAATGGAAACTGCTGGCGCATATCATATGCGTCCTCCCAGGTCACCGAGTGCGGACTATAACTGTCCCACTGGACCTTGACCTAATCTACCGTTCAACGTCATAACTGTCGAACGCGATGATCTAATATGTGGACTGGCTTAGCCGTGAGCACTCCCTCATTCGATACCTGCAAGGAACTCATGTCAATCATGTGTGTAGGATCACTAATATAATGTCTCAAAACAGATACATGAAAAACATCGTGCATACACCTTAAAGAATCAGGCAAGGCTAGTCAATAGGCCACAGGCCCCTTTCTCTCCATAATATCGAAAGGTCCCACAAACCTAGGAGAGAGTTTAGCTTTTTTTCCAAACTTGATCGAACTCTTATGCGGTTTTCCCCACAAGAAGACTCGATCGCCGACCTCGTAACTACGGTCGACTCGGTGCACATCGGCATAACTCTTCTGTCGATCCTTTGCTTCTTTAATCCTTTGTCTTATGGTTTTCATTTGCTCTTCCATTTCTTGGATCGCTTCTGGTCCCACCAGGACCCTATCCTCAAACCGATCCCAACTCAAGGGCGTCTGACACGGTCGCCCATAAAGGAACTCAAAAGTGGCCATCTTAATGGTGCTCTGGTAAATGTTGTTGTAAGCGAACTCTACTAAAGGCAAGAATTCCTCCCAACGCTTTTGTTGGTCCATCACGTACATGCGCAACATGTCTTCCAAGGTCTGGTTCATTCATTCTATCTGTCCATCCTCTCTGGGTGATACGCAGTAGTAAAGTTAAGTTGGGTCCCCAAATCCTCTTGGAAACTTGTCCAAAATCATCCAATAAACACTGATCCTCGATCGGATATAATCTTCTTAGGCACGCCATGCAGCCTCACAATCTCACTGATGAAAACTCTTGCTATGTCAGGTGCCTAATACATCGTACACACAGGAATAAAGTAAGCACTCTTCGTCAGAGTGTCTGCTACTACAAAAATCGCGTCGTGTCTCCTTGCCGTCAGTGGCAATCCAACAATAAAATCCATCTAAATAACTTCCCATTTCGATTCTGGAATGGCATGTGGTTGAAGTAAACCTGTCGGGTGTCTATGCTCAGCCTTTACCTGCTGACACTCTAGACGTATAGCCACAAAGTTGACTATGTTGGCCTTCATTCCCTTCCAGAAGAATAAGGGTTTAAGGTCTGCCCTCATCTTCGTGACTCCTGGGTGAGCCATATAAACTGCTCTATGAGCCTCACTCAGGATCAACCTCCTGAACTCGTCGTTTGGCGGTATGTAAATCTGACCTCTAAACCTCAACAACCCGTCGCTATTAAAATAAAATCCCTCATATTGTGGTACCATCATTGTGTTTTGTCCGATAAAATCCTTGACTTCTTTGTACCAGTCATTGTCACACTGTAAAGTGAGAATCTTCTCATGTAGATTTGTCTGAAGAGGCAACACCAAAAAGATGCGTGGTCTCTGACTCAAAGCATCAGCCACTTGGTTCACTATTCCCTTTATGTAAGTAATCTTGAAGTCGTACTCGCTAAGCAATTACGACCAATGCCGTTATCGCGCGTTCAGGTCGCTTTGCGTAAAAATCTGTTGTAGTCCACAATGATCAGTCTTTAATTCAAATTTTCATCCAACAAGGTAGTGTCTCAAAACCTTCAAGGCATATACAATGGCTAATAACTCTAAATCGTGTGTCACGTAGTTCTCCTCATACCTTCTCAGCTTCCTCGAAATGTAAGCAATCACTCGTCCGTCTTGCATGAAGACTCCACCTAAGCCTTCCTTGGATGCGTCAGTGCATACCAAGAAGTCCGCATCCATGTCAGGGACCTTTAGTATCGGCGTTGTGGTCAACAACTCTTTAAGCCTCCGAAATGCCTCCATGCATTTCTCGTTCCAAACAAACTTCTTGTTTTTCTTCTGCAATTCCGTGATTGGATTTTCTATCTTCGAAAATCCCCCGACAAACTGTCGATAGTATCCTGCTAAACCCATAAAGCTACGCACTTCTGTGACATTCGTCGGTGCAGGCCATTCCATAATAGCCTCAACCTTGGTTGGATCCATGATGATACCTTCGCCGGAGATGACATGCCCTAAGTAGTGAATCCTCGATTGGTAAAAAGAGCATTTGGACAGCTTCCCATACAATTTGTGCTCTCATAGAGACTGTAGTACCAAGTGCAAGTGCTCGTCATGCTCCTCCATTGTCCGAGAGTAGATCAAGATATCGTCAATGAATACTTGGATGAACTTGTCCAAGTACTCGCAGAACACCCCATTCATAAAACTCATGAATACCCCTGGGGCGTTTGTTAGTCCAAATGGTAAAACAGTAAACTCGTAATGTCCAAATCTCGTCTTAAAGGCGGTCTTAGGGATGTCATCCTCCTTGATCTATAACTGGTGATACCCGGATCACAAATGGATCATGGAGAACACCGTCGCACCCTTCATTTGATCGAACAGATCATCAATTCTTGGTAAGGGATACTGATTCTTGATCGTAGCCTTGTTCAGTTGACGATAGTCAATGCAAAGCCTCCATGATCTGTCCTTCTTTCGTATGAAAATAACCGGTGCACCCCATGGTGACACACTAGGACGTATCAGTCCCAGGTCTAACAACTCCTTCAGTTGCATTTTCAACCCTTGCAATTCTGGGGTCGACATCCGATAAGGAGTTCTTGCTATCGGTTCGGTCCCCGGTTTAAGGTCTATGGTAAACTCCAGTTCCCTTTCCGGCGACATCCTAGGTAACTCCTCTGGAAATACGTCCACAAACTCCTTCACCACTGGAAGGTGTTCTAGACCTTCCATCACTCCATTTTTGTTTAGCGCGAGGATCGCATAAAGCTTGCACCCCTTGTGCATACTCCTCTGTAACTGTAAGGAAGAGACGAACCTCAGGGATACTCCTTGGTTCCATCCTACAATCACACATCTCTATCCTTCATCATCGACTAAGCTTAACCGTTTTGTCTTACAATTGAGTATCGCCTCATGTGATTCCAACCAATCCATACCAATCATGATGTCATAAGATCCTAAGATCGTGACGTACAAGTTGACCCTCGTGAAAAACTCTCCCAGGTTAAGGGTATAGCCCGTAACATTTCCTCCAACCTTTTGTTTGGCTCCTGAAGCCATCTCTACGAAGATAAACTCATCCTGTTCAACTGCCTTTACCTTAATCCTTTTTAGCACTGCACCAGAAATGAAACTCTCAGTAGCACCTGGGTCTATCAAAATACTAAGGGTCTGGTCAGCGACAGTACCTGTCGTCTCGAGCATAGTCGACTGGTGCTCTGCTTGGCAGTTATTCACCGCCGCATGGATCCGATGGGCCTTGCCCATATCTCCCATGGTAGCGGGTTCGGCTAATCCAGATGCTCTGGTGCTCTCCACAGGACAGTCGCGCTGGTAGTGTGGCTCCCCACACATCCAACACCCCTTCTTCGGCCCAGTAGTCCTGGTGCCTGAAGTAGAAGATGACGGCCCACCGACCTAGAAACCAGGTCTGTTCTGCTGAACAGGCCTAAACTGCTGCTGCTGTAGGCGACGCTGTTGTTGATGCTGTGGTCCCCGATAAGGTGCATGCTACTAAGGCGAAGGTCATCGAGGTGTAGTGAAAGTGGATCCCCTCTGGAAGCCACGATATCCCGACGTATGTTTCACTGGTGTTTGATGCTGCGGTGTACCAGATGAACCCTGCCCTGCTGGTCTCGCTGGAGTCCTGGTCTAACCCCCACTCATAAGCTCCTCATCTACTATGAGGGCCTTTTGGACAGCGTCGTGCAAGGTTTGAGGCATCAAGATCCTAACCTTTGCACGTAGGCTGCCATTAAGGCCAAACACGAATCGGTTGACCTTGAGCTTCTCAGTGTTAAGGTGCGGAGCATACTGGAGCAGCTCCATAAAACGTGCCTTGTACTCGGGCACCGTACGACCTCTCTGTCATAATGTGTTGAACTCATTGAGATGACGCTCGATGAATTCCTCTGAAAGGTACCTCTCTCAGAACCGTTCCTCGAACAGTTCCCATGACACATCTTCCACGGCCATGTTCAGCTACGGAAGGAGCGTCTTCCACCATAGAAGAGAACTCCCCTTCAGTTGAAAGACCGCCATGTGGACCTTCATGTTGGAGGCATAATCACGAAGTGAAAAGCATATCGCCATATTCTCAAACCATGCCTCGGTGGCTGTGTCAACCGGGGCACCAAAGAACTCGAGAAATTTTACCTTCTCAGGTTCACGATGAATGCTACCTGTAACGGCCGGTGCGCGCGGTGGAACCTCAGCGGGTGTCGACGCCCTGGCCTCGTCTCTGTCCAATCGGATGATCAGAGCCTCGGACATGCGCTGAAAGGATCTCATCATCCCAATAACATCACCAACTTCTATCTACTCCTGTCCGAGAACCTGCTCACCTCCCTGGGGGTTATACCCCTCAGGCGTGGATGCCACTGGAGGCGTCACGCCTCCTCCCCTAGCACCCTGTCGTCTGCCTCCGTGACATCCTCTAACCATGATTACCTATACGCACACAATCAACTCGATTAGCAATAGTATAATCAGATCAAATCCTATCAATGAAATTCGTAGAAAATCCCAAGTTGCGGGTCGAGCCTTGCTCTGATACCATATGTAACGAACCTCCTCGTTACGACAACAACCTAGATAACAGGTGCCTTTTTTTTTTTTCTTTTTTTTTTGGGTGTGTGGGCTCATGTAAAAAGAAACAGACACACTGGACTCTACAACGCCACCCGACGACTAGCAATATGCACCCACGAGGATCATAATAAGAAGACATAAGGCACACAATGAGTAACTGCAAGCATTAACGACCATAGACATAAGGCGCACGACAAGTAACTGCAACCATTTAATGGCATATGGGGTTATGCACAGTATGAACACCGGAGGAAGAATCCATAGTGGTAGATTTTACTATTTCTGCACAGGAAAGCAGGGCGTTTAATCTTAGTTCTCTGCTCTAGAGAGAGAGAAGGTCAGATAGGCTCTTGGTCGACTGCTCAGGTAGAAACTAGTAATCCCCTCAGGTGTGTCGCAAGAGTGGGAAGCCTGCCTTTAAAGGGCTCGAGACTCTTGATACAGCCCTATATTCTTTACACAAAAATAATCACACACACAGACATATATACTAATTCTACATGGAGGTGTCTATATCCCACCCGACACACGCAGACCAAGCAATGCAGGACAACCCAGTACAACTAAATCAACGAAAAACCATGACCTCTATGGAGGACGCAAGTCAGCAGGACTCTGACATTGACTGACCACTATGGAGACTCCATGACATTAATTAACCAATTACTCCATTTGATGTCCACTAAGCGATGAGTTACCAACCCAGTCTTAAAAAGGAGTACCTATAATTAATTTGCAAGTTCCCATTTACTAAACCTTGATACATAAAAGCACTTAGATTCAAGGACCTACCTTTCATTTTGTCATTCATAATAATTTAATAATTGAACTGACCTGACAATTAATTACCCATATCATTCTCACGTGCTTCAATATCATTGTGAAGTAATTGACCATGACCTTACATTCATATGTTATCATTGCTGTCATAGCCCCTTTTTATTTTTATATTATATTGTTGCCCGGGCATTAACTTTACATGTTTCGTCCATACCTCACAATAACCTTACATTATAATATCACTGCATTTAACAACGAGGACCTTAAAATTCAATGTTACCAAGGCTAACATCTCCATAATGCCGGAATATTGCCATTAACAGTTTATTACTAGTTTACCAAGAACTTATATTACAACAACATTGTAAAAACGACAACAATAATGATGATGAGCAGAATGAAATGAAACATGATGTAATCATATTGTATATCATATGGTAAAGGAGATTCGTCTCAAGTAATCATATTGTAAACAGAGTCCTTTCATGTAAATCATATCCCTTTTCTTCGCAACTAAATCATATTCTCTTATTTATCTTGAATTCACGTTTTGCACCTCATCGAAAATAAAATAATAAAAATAAGGATGACCAGTGTAATGAAATAATGATTGTAAGGGAAATCATATGGTAATGAAACTCTTTTATTGTAAATCGTATGATAATTATATTCCTTCCAAGTTAATCCCATTCTTGTCCTTACCACCGAATCATATTCCTTCGTTAAACCTGAAAATCGTAATTTGTACCTCATCGAAAATGACATATTTAAAAATAAAATAAAAACGCACATGAAGAATTAAAATCCATAATAAAAATAAGGAAGGGATGAGGTAAGGGAAAGGAAGGGCCTAGCACCCATGAAGGGCTTGGTGTGATCAGAGGCTCAGCGGGAGTGGCAAGCTGGAACATCCTGTGCTCCATGCAAACGACGAACAGGACATTCTAAATGCAGACACAGTGGTGAAAACTGCGTAATTAAAGTCTGTCAGATACAGTTGTCCTGGCTCATGATGAATTTAGGAAGAAATAACAAGGATTTAAAATGCCTTGCTGTCAGCTCTCTTTCCCCAACATGTTACTGCTCAGTAGAGGCGGTCACGGTATCCACTGGCATCCAAGTCTGAATGGTGGGAGGCTGGAAGGCGTGCCAAGGAGATCTCTGACAGAGCGTTAAAGGAGCAATTTAACTTGCAAGAGAAGACAGTGGGGTTGGGTAATAGAACCGGATTTAGATAGTTCCAACTTTGTGGGTCTCACCCGGAAAAAGGTTTCATTGATATCTTAATTTTCATACTTAAACAGGAAGCTGAGTATACTGCATGAATCACTTCCCAACAAAACGTAGTCCAGGGTTGGTGTTGGAGTGCTGTCTAGCTCAGAATAAGCGTCGTCTAGCTTAAGGTAGCCACGAATTCGTGGTGAGGGTAATGTTGGATCATGTTGTCATTGATGCCAATGGTTTGTCATTGATGCCAATAGGTTTGATTACTTGGGAGATTGTTGGATCATATGTCATTGATGTAAATGGTTTGGTTTGATTGATGTCATTGGTTGATGTCAAGTAATTGATTGATATGATTCCCTTGATGAGAATGTTATAT
>JASDQU010303033.1:832-13707 GCA_032191745.1 Picea mariana | reverse complement strand
ATTAGATTAGTAATGCTATTTTGTTTATGTTGGCTTTAGGCCATTAGTTGTAATTTAGATTAGTAAAGTTATTTTAATTATGTCGGCTTTAGGCCACTATTTGTAATTATACCTCCTAGTCTCCTATATATACCAAGGAGACATTTTCATTTTTAATCATCTTGTACTTGAACATTTTAAGTGGGGTAAAAGGAGGTTGCCCCCTCGAAGAGGGTTATTATCTGAAATTATCTCAGTTTCAAGGCGTTGAGTACTTTTCCTAAGGTTTTTCCATGCTATATTGATGTTTGGCTCTTAACATGTCCCCTCCAGACCAACTCAAAACCACCTTCCGCACTCCATGGGGCACCTACGCTTATAGAAAGATGCCCTTTGGACTCATAAATGTTGGTGCCACTTTCCAGAGAGCGATGGACATCGCTTTCCAAGGCTTAATCAATCAATCTGTCATAGTTTACCTGGATGACGTTACTGTCTTTTCGAAAAGCAAAGAAGATCATCTATCTCATTTAAGATCCGTTCTACAATGATGTCGCAAGTACGACATTTCTTTGAATCCTAAAAAATCCATCTTCGCAGTAAAACAAGGTAAACTCTTAGGATTTATTGTATCAAGCGAAACTCCCCCCTCCCTCATCAAAAAAGTCTATGCAATCTTTCTTAGGTCAGATAAACCTTGTTAGGAGATTCGTCCCCAACTTTTCAGAAATGGTGAGACCATTACAAAACCTAATAAAAAAGGACGTACAATACCATTGGGGACCTTTATAAAACTAGGCTTTTAATTCAATAAAAAAGGCCATAATAGATGCTCCTCCTCTAATGAGCCCCAACTTTTCACAAGACTTCACCCTCTACATGTTCGCTTCTGACCGTTCATACGCCGCTGTCCTAACTCAAAAGAACGCTGAAAACAATGAAGTCCCAATTGTCATTATGAGCTCAGCCTTCAAAGGGGCAGAACTTAATTACGTAACAGTATATCATCAAGCCTATGCTATTTTCAAAGAAGTAAAGCACTTCCGATCTTATCTTTTGAAATCTAGGACGAAAATCATTGTCCCTTTCCTGGCTGTCAGAAATCTTTTAGTACAGAAAGAACTAGGCGAAAAAAGGGAAAATTGGGTCACATCCTTGCAAGAGTATGACATATAAATCACCCCAACACAAATAGTAAGAGGTCAAGGGTTATACAAGCTAGTCGCTGATTAAGTTGCAGGACAGTAAGAGGAAAATGATATGTTGAACTCATGATAGCTCTATCAAAATCAAATCTGTTTTGCACAAAACCCTTTTAGTCCCTGGTATGATGATATAAAATTTTGTCTTGAACATGGATCAGCTCCCCGTCACCTAAATCCCACAAAAAGAAGAGCACTAAGATTAAAATCTACTTCTTTTCGGTTGATTAATGGTATTTTGTTTCATCAAAATTTTTATGGAGTACTAATGCGCTGTCTTGAGAAACATGAAGCATAAAAGGTCTTATTGGAATTGCACGCAGGAGAAGCTGGTGGGCATTTTGGTGGATATACCACTACCCATAAAGTATTAACCCATAAAGTATTAAGAGCAGGTTACTACTGGCCTACCCTTTTTAAAGACGCTCATGCTTTGTGTCGCAAGTGTGTAATTTGTCAAAAAGCATCCGGACGGATACAAAAACCAACTTTACCTATGCAACCAGTTTCGGTAAACTCCCCTTTTTAGCAGTGGGGTCTAGAAATTATAGCCCCTATCAATCCGCCATCCTCACAGTAGCATAAGTATATAATAACAACAACAGATTACTTCACTAGGTGGTGCGAGGTTTCCCCATTAAAAGATGTAAATACCAGCCAGGTAATATCTTTCTTGAATTCAAATAATATTACTCGTTTCGATAACCCTGACTGCCTGGTATTTGATAATGCTTCTTATTTTTCATCTCTTGAGATGAGTGATTTCGCTCTAGAAAAAGGAATTAAATTAAAGTATTCTACCAGCTGTTACCCCCAAGGCAACGGTCTGGCAGAATCAACTAATAAAAATTTGATGAAAATCATCAAGAGAACGATCTCTGAAAATCATAAAAAATTGGCATAATGCACTGTTAAACGCAATCTGGGCTGATAGGGTAACTCCTAAAACTGCTGTTGGTAACTCACCTTTCTTTATTGTTTATGACAGAGAGCCGATTCTTCCACTACATGTCCTCCTTCCCTCTCTGCATCTATCATAGAAAGTACAAGAAGAGGATTGCCCCCTTTGGAGAATCGAATTAACGCTTTGTTAAAATTAGAAGAAGTGAGGGTTCAAGCGAAATGAAAATTGGATCAACATCAACTCATTGTCAAAAACTGGTTTGATTCCAATTCTGCCTTTGATAGAAATTTTGAGGTAGGTGACCTTGTCCTAAAATGTGACAAACCGCATGAGGGAAAAGGAGAGCATACAAAGTTTCAGAACTTGTGGCTAGGACCATTCTTAATTGTTGAGAAATTGGGCCCCAGCTCCTTCTGATTACAAAATTTAGAGGTATAGCTAGATACCTATCCGGTGAATGGCCAAGCTCTAAAAAAGTACTTCGCCTGATGAGACTCCCTTGTACATTGTGTAAATATTTTTTTTTGTTTTGTTTTCTGTTTGCTTTTCTTTGCTGGTTTGTATTGATTTTTTCTTTATGCTTATCAGTCTTTCTTTGTGAGACACATATGCCTGAATCATGAACTAGTTCAGACAAAGAGAACAGAAAAATTTCCCCTCTAAAAATGACTACTGAAGGTTGTTTAAGCATCAATTATGATATTTTTCTAAATTTTGCAGCCATGTTAAAGAAAACTTGTTGTTTGAAAAGCGTTTCTTGATTTCAATCTGTAACTGAAGCTATTCATGATCATCCATAAAAAATTCTTCTTACGTTGTCCCTATTCCTTAAGAGAACAACTTAGAGATGTCTCTTTGCCCTCAAAAGTCGATTTATTAACAAACTATCTCTAGATCTTAATGAAGGACAACTAAAAAGTTTCTTCAAGGTTTGTAATTTACTAAGATATGTCCAAAAACCAGGATTTTCAGCGTCACCCCGCTCTATTAAATATCTTTAAAACTAAATAAACCTTCAGAGAGTTGTGGGAAGTGCTTGCAAACCCGTCGGGATACTGAACAGGTCTGCTGGCAGCGGGTAAATGCATGCATGACACAAAGATAACTTTGTCGGGGTATTGAACAGGATCGCTGGCAACGAAGCAATGTCAGGTATATGAAAATTCTTAGATATAGAATCTTTTGACCTTAAATGTCCTTGATTATGATTTGGAACTTGTTGGTAGGATACAGATATCGGAGTGGGTTAAATGGCATCCCTGTCAAGGCTATGGACGGTTGCTAGCAGAAATGGCCATGTCAACAGTATTGAAGATTTCAACTTTAATATCATGATTCTCTTTTGTCAAGATTGTCACTAGTCTTCATCTTTTAAAATAACAGTAATCTGTTACTGGAATGTTTTATAATTGATAATGATGTTCAGACACCTTCTTAGTTGTTTTCGATTTGAAGTTTTTTCTGATTATCCCAATCTGGACTCATTTGTTTGGTAGAGATAACTGCTTCTACCAGTGTGTCGCCATTGTTGGCAGCAATAATATAATCTATATTTTTACAAGCTGCCTAAATAGGGTCTTTAAATTCTTGTTACTCATCACAACCTTTCTCACTAAACGATACTTGTCGCTTTCTACATAACTGCTTTTCGATTTTTATTTTCATGACTATAAGCATGAAAACTCACAGCTGTAATTCATACTTGATTTCATTTTTTTGATTGAAGGGTTAATGTTCATATGGTCTATCATTGAATTGTCGTATTTCATGGTTGTTTTCCTTGTTATAAACCCTTGGTCTCAAATATGCCTTGGTTACATGAGTATAAAACCTTCACTCATTTAGTATTCGACTAATGTCAATGGGGTTTTGATTTATAATTTTTTTAATGGTTCAATGTTTATTTGATACATTGATCTTTGTGATCAAGTCGTAAATATGCATAATATTGTTTTCAACTGTTCTGATCCTTATGTGTACCATTATGCCAAGGTGTCATTTCAAGTACAACATGGTATTATAGCTTTGCATGGCCTCGATCTACACAACCTCTCTCACACGCATGGTAATTAACGCTCCTGCCTACCATTTCGAGTTGTCTTTGCATTGCATTGAGGAAACTCGAGGCGATGGCTATGTGTTTTTTCTATCAAACCCTACATTCGAATCCCGTGTTGATTCCCTGCTACTATCCATGGCTCCTGTGGTGAGGATTAATCCCAACGACATCCAGACCTTGTTATCATTTGACAATGCCAAATATGACTTAGAAAGGAATGGCCGACGTGTGTTTGTTGAAAAGTTCGAAGGTTTTAATCTAAGAGTTTCTCAAGAATTTGTGTTCACATTCGACGGTTGCAGAGAAAAAATAGGAGACGTCCAGCTTGAGTTAAATGAATATTTTATAAGTCAAGCTACCGGTCTACCAGCTGTGGGAATAAAATGGTTCAAAAATTCAAAGGTTGAAGAGGTTCCCTAGTCATTTTTGTTCACCTCGAGGAGAATTACCAGATGCAACCGAGGTATGCCTGTCTCAGCTTTAAAACCTAGATGGCATGATCTGTTAGCTATTGTGAAATAATTTATTACCTGTGAGGGGAGATATGGGTTGGTTTTCTTGTATCACTTGCGATTGCTTATGAGTTTTATCGATTTCCATCTAAACATGCACTATTTTCTCCTTCAAAGTCTATACAAGATGGCAAAGCGGTATAAGAGGTAAAATCCTGATTCTAGTTTGTTACACCATTGTTTAATCAAGATTATTATTGTACATCAGTTGAAATTAAACAATTATTGTTGGGATGCTTTTCTATTACGAAATGGTTTTGGTAGTAGTGAGTTGGGACAGGTTGACAAGCCTATCATCACAGAAACCATCGTGAAGCCTACCATCTCTCCTCCTTCACTCTTGCCCTATGATCCTATTTCTAATTCGAAACCCTCGACCTATCCTAATTCTACCCAACCCGACACTCTACCAGATTTGTATCCTAAGGGTGATGTTAAGACTGTTAAAAAATCCACAAGGAAAAAGTGTAAAGGCAACGTCAATATCAATTATAAGATTAAAAGGGCCGCTCGTTGGGTTTCACGATGTGCCAAAAATAAACCCAAGACCTGTGTAGAAAAAAATGCAATTGTGGTAAGTGAGGATTCCGATTCATAAATTGAAAGATTCCTGGTCGAAGAGTATCCATATTCATATGGACTTTGCTCTGATAAACGCTATGATTATGTTACAAACCTTCCACCGTGTCTAAAGGATAATTCCGACTTCCTTGGAATCAAAATCAGAAATGAACCTATAGGTCAAATGGAAGATTCCCTACCTGTTAATACTATCAGTGCCAATACACAGTCTATACAGCCGCACTGTAATGAATGTCGATCCTGGATCGATAGGTATTACAAAGATGTGCCTTTACTTCAGTCTCGGCTTAAATCCTTGGAAGACCATGTGAATTCACTAACAAAGGAGAATAGTAGACTCCAATCCATAGCTCAAACCAAAGACAAATGCCAAAAAACCAAAGGGTCTGTTGTTTTTAAGAACGTGGAAGCAGCGACTGTAATAGTAAATTCAAAGATTGCTTGATCAGTTCGAATCCCTTAATTTGAAATATGATATTTTTTTTTAAATAAGTTTAGTATGATTCTGTGTTTTTCAAATTAGGATACATGATTTTTTTTCACAGATTACCTTTAGTTTGTTTTGATTGATTCAATAAAATATGATTCTAGTTATAACTATAACTAGCTACAGAATCGTGAGATTCTGTAGCTAGTTAGAAAAATTTGAATTACTTGTTTTGATAACTGAAAATACATCTGAAATATTTTATTCTTATCTGTTTTCAGGAACCTATGATTTCTAAAGGGATTTAAAGCATTGTTGGCATCTCTCAGCATACTATCTTTATGTTTTTAAATAGAATAGGCTGTTAGTTTTTGGTATCAAGTAGAATATGGGAGGTTGCATCCCCCACATTTTTTGGAACAAATTGGATGTTATCAACAAGAAAGGTTTTGTTCCTGTAACCTATATAAGTATGTTGTTTTGTAAACTTGAGATCATCTCTACCTAGGGGGGTAAAAAACTATGCATTTATGATTGACAGACTTGAATAGAAGATGATATTTGCACAGCTTTAGCTTCTATATATCGTGTTTTTATTCAAGTTATGATCATATCAATTTGTAATTAGATTGTGAATACTTTAGATATCATGGTTTATTGCAAATTGGTATGATGAAATTTATATGATATTTGTGTTTTATGTCCCATATATAACATATAGTAATTATTCTGTTCAAATTTGAGATTAGAAGATTCATCTTCTTTATTCATTGAACATTCATACACAAATATTCACAGCAGGATTTATCTCAATGTGGCCATTTGTGAAATTATAAAATTGATGTTACTACATCTCTTATATGTTCTGTCATTCAGATTCAATCATTACTGCTTCACGTTTATGAGAAGAATTTGTAAGATTTTTTGCGGGTTTTCCTCATCAAACAGCGAGATTGGATGCTATATACAGGACGAATATGAGATGCGATTACAGGATAGTTTGTTAGTTTTATCTCATTAGTTTAATTAATACATAAATTTCTTGTAATCTAAACACATTTTACTGTTTATCTCTTTTTTCAATTAGATAGTTTGTTATTTCATTTCTTGTTTATAGACATTATGAAAAATAAATAAAAAAGATTGAATGATAGCTTTGTTGTTGTTTAATAAATCAATCCATATTCGATTTTCGCAGATTTAGATTAAAATTTTCATTCTGTAAATGTTATACCAATATTAGAGATATAATCATTTGGATATACTGTACATATAATAAGTAGAGCTATTTTATAAATATTAGTTAGCAAACTGTAAGTATATTTTAGATTTGTATATATTTTTGAGCGAGTGTTTTTCATTAAGTTATTTTATCTTCTTTAGTTTTGTTTTTCGCTTTCTTAGGACTTAGATCAGCCAACGAAGCCTCTAAACCTGTCGGAGTGGATTAATCCAAACGACTTCAGTTAAGTAGACAACCCCGAACCAGATTCACTCCTCCAGTTGACGAGCAGTCATTTCGCCCGTCAACAAATGGCACTAGAAGGAGGGCCTGAAAATTATTAATGGAACGAGGTGGTCGTAAGACTCCTCCACCACCTACCTGCTCACCTATAGTGACTAGAAGTCATTCAAACGACAACATTGTCCCTCAAACAACAACCACATCAAACGATGATCTACGGATCACAGTTGAACCAGTAACTCCAAATCCTACGGGTGGTGACATACAAGAGATTGTTCACCAATCTCTCATAAGAACACACAGTGCCTTCGCCCATTTAAGACAACCAAGATGACCTTTGGACCAACCATTAGACTTCTATGATATCAGAGAACAACTTGGAGGCACTGACCTTACTTTAAACCCTACAAATCCAATCCTCACTCCTACAGCAGGAGGATCTGGTATACCACCATCACCACCTCCTTCATCTCCTTCTTCTTTTGGAGAAGAATCCTCTGACGAAGGCAGTTCCTCATCCCAGACTTCAACACCACCCACACCTATGGCCAACCAGAACGATCCTGCTAGACCCTGGCTCGACCAAGATGCAGTGGCCATACCTGGGCCTTAGCATCCATTACCCAAACATCGAGAGAAATGGCTCCCTAAATTTGACACAGAATCCAAACAGATCACCGAAGATCAAATCAAAAAGTTTATTTTAGCCATTAGACTCTGTAGTGTCGAGCACAAAGACATAGTCTGTAGATTTCTTCCCTACACCTTTGAGGGCAATTCCTCTACCTGGTACTTTTCCCTACAACCCCACACCGTCGCGTCATGGGAGAAGTTTGAATCCTGTTTTCTTGAGAAGATCGGAGACGACAAGTCTCCTGAAATTCTAGTCATGGAGCTTTCTAGTTTAAGAATGAACCCCAAAGAGAAGATCAAAGACTTTAATCAAAGGTTCTTGACACTAAAGAACTGAATCCCTACGGATTCGATGCCTACCGAGAATCTTATTATAGCATATTATATGAAAGCCTTACATCAAAGCATAGCCATTTGGGTAAAGATATCCAAGAAATCCACGTTGTTAGAAGCCTTCGAAGGGGCCAGTCATATCGAGAAAGACATCTTCAGCTTAAAAGACACTACTAGCAATGAAAAGGAGACTAGTTCATCTTCCAAAAAGAAAATCGAAATCCTCCCTAGACCTTCCCAAAACAAAGCCCAACCTGAAAGCTCGGATTTAGAAAACTTATAGAAAGTCATTCAAAAACTGTCCAATCAAGTTATAGATTTGAAAACGATGCCTGAATAAGATTCTTAGAGAAAAGGGCCTTACAAACCCCCTTTTAGGAATCCTTTTCCCACCAACCGAGCTATTTCAAATACTGAAGGCTTGAATCTAGAAAGCATGGAATTCGATATTCAAACAATTCTAGAAGCACAGGATAACTTGATGCCTTCTGAGATCACTGAGGAAGTAGCTAAACAAGAGAAAGTAGAAGAAGATGAATACTCTCCGAACATTTTTGGACATTTTTCGGATAGTATTTTTCAAGATAATTTTGAAACAGTGCATCCTTACAATACTAGGAGTAAGACAACAAACAAGCCTTCTTCTGAAATCACTATGACTTTTCCTCCAAAACAATCTAAATAAATTGAGACTAAACATAATTCAGTAAACCCAAGCTTAGATTATCATTTGGTTGAAGATCTAAAAAAACTTAGGGATAATATTTCTGTTTATGAATTATTACAATTCCCTTTTCTTCTGCAAAAAATGCTACAAAATATTGCAGAGAACAAAAAAAATGGCAATCCAAGCAGTAACAAAGGTGTTCAGAACAACCCCAAAGTTCCTCAGAAGGCCTCCGCCAAAACTACTTCTGATCCTCACGAGAAAAGAGACCTTCCTGTAAATAATGTAACAAATGTAGATAAATCATTTTTAGAGGCTGCGAGTAAAAAACAACAAGCTTCCACTATTACTACTCGCAGAAATGTCCCTCCATTTTTGTTAGCTTTTCAAATTTTCAATAGGAATGTGCATAACTGCATGGTAGATTCAAGAGAGTCATCTAACATAATGCCTTGGTCTGTTTGTCAAAATATTAATGCCGAAGTTCAACCATCCACCTTGAAGATCATCCAGCTTGATCAAACTAGTGTTAAAGTTATAGGCAAATTGAGAAATGTGCTTATAAGATTGTCATCTAACCCTAAAGTTCGTCAAGTGATTGATATTATTGTTGTAGATATCCCAGAAGTTTATGGTTTGTTTTTAAGCAGAGACTGGTCAGAACAGCTACACGACTATTTTGTGACGGATTTGTCTCACTTGTGGCTACCAAAGAATGGAAACCCCATCAGAATCAAGGTAAATCGTGAACGTTACCTAAAGTTCATGGTGATGGATTTAAATGATCCCAATGAACCATTCACTCCTTCTGCCGATTCACCCGAAATACATAGGATGGATACCTTTTTTGGCAATTTCATGGCCGAAATTTCCACTATCAGTAACTCGGAACAACAATCTGAAATTTTGACATATAGACAGCCAGCAGCTTCTGTCCAGTGGTCACATGCAACCGACAACAATCAAATATGGTCTGTTTACTTTGACGGGTCAAAATCCAAGGAAGGAGCTGGTACAGGTTGCGTGATCATTGATCCAATAGGTAACAAGACCCTGATTGCTTGTAGATTAGAATTCGAATGTACAAACAACACAGTAGAATATGAGGCACTATTGCAAGGCCTCAGAAAAGCATTAGATATGAAAGTTCAAAATTTAACTGTCTTTGGTGTTTCAGAAATCGTGGTTAGACAGGTAAAAAATTCTATCCATTGTTTATCTCCGCACCTTAAAAGCTACCAATCTGAGGTATGTAAGTTGATGAATAAGTTTGCTACATTTAACATAAATTCTATTCCTAGATTAAATCATTCGGAAGCTGATTTGTTAGCTAACGTAGCTTCGAAACTTTTCCCTGCAGAAGGCTTATCTCCGAATGCATTCTCCATCGAACTGTTTTTCATACCATCCATCCTAGACAAGATCACGAATTGGAGAGTCTTTGATGACGATCAACAGATTATAAGTTTCCTGCATAGGGAAGAAACTTTCCAGGGCGCGGTGGTCGACGAAGGTACTCATGACGAAAATCCTTGTGACTTTACGGTAATACCCGATCCAAGATCTCCAGAATCTTCATGAGACATGGTAAATTCTATCCTGAAATCTGTATTTAGATAAGACAATTTTTATGATCTTCACGACAAGTTCAAAAAATCAGTGAACTGTAAAACAAATAGTTCCTCTTTGACGCATGAAAAAGTAAACTTGGAAACTAAAGACAACCCACAGTGCATTAATTTAGGGGTGGGGTGTTCTGAACAAGAAAAAACAGTGTTTATTAAATTGTTTAAGGAATTCAAAGATGTTTTTTCTTGGACATACGACGACCTAAAAACCTTTGATCCTAACACCATACAACACGTTATTCCTATGAAACCCCAAACCCAACCTTTTCAACAAAAGTTAAGGAAAATGCACCCAAAACTTTAACCAACTGTCAAGAAGGAATTAAATAAAATCCTGAATGCTAAGATAATCTTCCCAGTTAGGCACACACAATGGGTCTCTAATCTTGTCCCTTTCCAGAAGAAGAGTGGTGAAATCCGACTATGTGTTGATTTTCGAAATCTTAATCGAGCGTCTAATAAAGAAAACTATCCCGTCCCTCCCATGGAACAGATCCTTCAACAGGGATTTGGTTTTGAAATATTATCCTTATTGGATGGTTTTTCAGGGTATAACCAAGTCTTGATGTCCCCTCCAGACCAACTCAAAACCACTTTCTGCACTCCATGGGGCACCTACACTTATAGGAAGATGCCCTTTGGACTCATAAATGTCGGTGCCACTTTCCAGAGAGCGATGGACATCTCTTTCCAAGGCTTAATCAATCAATCTATCATAGTTTACTTGGATGACGTTACTGTCTTCTCAAAAAGCAAAGAATATCATCTAGTGGATTTAAGATCCTTTCTATAGCGATGTCATAAGTACGACATTTCTTTGAATCCTAAAAAATCCATCTTTGCAGTAGAACAAGGTAAACTCTTAGGATTTATTATATCAAGTGAAGGGATGATTATCGACCCTGAAATAACTCAAGTCATTTCAAAACTCCCCCCTCCCTCATCAAAAAAGTCTATGCAATCTTTCTTAGGTCAGATAAACTTTGTTAGGATATTCGTCCCCAACTTTATGAGCTCAGCCTTCAAAGGGGTAGAACTTAATTACCTAGTAGTAGATCAGTAAGCCTATGCTTTTTTCAAAGCAGTAAAGCACTTCTGATCTTATCTTTTGAAATCTAGGACGAAAATCATTGTCCCGTACCCGACTATCAAAAATCTGTTAGTACAGAAAGAACTAGGTGAAAAAAGGGAAAACTGGGTCACATCCTTGCAAGAGTATGACATAGAAATCACCCCAGCACAAATAGTAAGAGGTCAAGGGTTATGAAAGCTAGCCGTTGATTCAGCTGAGGGACAACAAGAGGAAAATGATATTTTGAACCCAGGACAGCTCTATCAAAATCAAATCTGTTGTGCAAAAAACCCTGTTAGTCCCTGGTATGATGATATAAAATTTTGTCTTGAACATGGATCAGCTCCCCATCACTTGGATCCCACAAAAAGAAGAGCAGTAAGATTAAAATCTGCTTCTTTTCATCTGATTAATGGTATTCTGTTTTGTCAAAAATTTTATGGAGTATTAATGCGCTTTCTTGAGAAAGATGAAGCATAAAAGGTCTTATTGGAATTGCACGTAGGAGAAGCTGGTGGGCATTTTGGTGGAGGTAACACTACCCATAAAGTATTAAAAGAAGGTTACTACTGGCCTACCCTTTTTAAAGGCGCTCATGCTTTGTTTCACAAGTGTGTAATTTGTCAAAAAGTGTCCGGACGGATACAGAAGCCAACTTTACCTCTGCAACCAGTTTTGGTAGACTCCCCTTTTCAGCAGTGGAGTCTATACATTATAGGCCCTATCAATCCGCCATCCTCACAGCAGCATAAGTATATCATAACAACCACTGATTACTTCAGTAGGTGGTCCGAGGCTACCAGATTAAAAGCTGTAAATACCAACCAGGTAATATCTTTATTGAATTCAAATATTATTACTCGTTTTGGTATCCCCAACTACCCGGTATTTGATAATGCTTCTTATTTTTTATCTCTTGAGATGAGTGATTTTTCTCTAGAAAAAGGAATTAAATTAAAGTATTCTACCAGGTATTACCCCCAAGGCAACAGTCTAGCAGAATTGACTAATAAAAATCTGATCAAAATCATCAAGAGAATGGTCTCTGAAAATCATAAAAATTGGCATAATGCACTGTTAAATGCAATCTGGGCTGATAGGGTAACTCCTAAAACTGTTGTTGGTAACTCAACTTTTTTTCTCATTTACAACAGAGAGGCGATTCTTGAACCACATGTCCTCCTTCCCTCTCTGCAGCTATCACAGAAAGTACAAGAAGAAGACTGTCCCCCCATTGGAGAATTGAATTAATGCTTTGTTAAAATTAGAAGAAGTGAGGGTTCACGTGAAACAAAAATTGGATCATCAACAACTTATTGTCAAAAATTGGTTTGATTCCAATTCTGCCTTTGACAGAAATTTTGAGGTAGGTGACCTTGTCCTAAAATGGGACAAACCGCATGAGGGAAAAG
>JASDQU010303031.1:0-12793 GCA_032191745.1 Picea mariana | reverse complement strand
CCGTACGGCTTACGTGGCAGGTGTCTGGGATGAAAACTGGGCAGAAAGGTGGAAAAATGGGTGATTGACGTGTGGCATCGAATTGGGTGGATGGGAAGGTGCCACGTGGTACACATTTATTGTTCATTGGTTGTTTTTGGCAAAAGTTGTTTTGGAGTCCATCAGGTTCGAACCGTGGACCTCCATGGGTGCTAAGACTTTGTGAAGGTCGGTTACCAGCTTTCCTATGAAGTGTTTCTTAACCATATGGTGCAAAACTAATATTTTAACTTACCTAAGGTTCCGGGCGGAGGAGGTAAGGGCTGGGTCTAGCCCCAACCCCGGTTTTTATGTGCGTCCATACACCCTTCCACTCAGCGCTCGACGCTACCCACCATGCAACAGAGTTAAGGTGCGGGGGTCCACCGGATAGGCACCTACCACCATACGACTTAGGTGCATAGCCAATGACCAGTTGACCAGGGGCTATAACAAAACATAGCGCATGGATGGATGGGACATGGCCAGATAGGCCATGCAATGTAACCAAGGGTCGTGGCTTAAGGCTAGACCAGTGTGCCTGCAGGGCCAGGGCCACATGGAGGTGCCCAGATGACCATGGGCTCATGAAGAAGGGGGTTGTGCCCTGATTAAGCCCAAAAATGGGTTTTAAACTATATAAATTTATTTTTTATTGATTCTTTCAGCAAATTTGATGAATTTTAGCCATTTTTGGTGGATATTGGGCCCTTTTTGAGGCCAGATCTTGAGGAGAAGTTGGGAGGTTGTTACCCACTCCTAATATATATAAACCAGGGGTTCTTGAAGCCATGAGAGGAGGTTCAAAACATGTTTATGCTGAATAATCATTGATCCAAATCCATTTTTATACAGGGAAGCTATTGAGGAGCGCACCTTTGTGGGCCATTTATGGGAGCTCTGGTCATCCGATTTCAGTGCCGTCAGTTTTGTTGGGTTCTAGAGATCTGGTAGAATAAGACCATATTAGTTTGTAACATTTTTTGGCACTTCTGTGATGTACTTTTAAATCTTTGAACATAAATAAGAAAGCCTCACCCACTGAGACAAAGGCCCAGAGATGTAGGCGAGATTTTCGAACTCCGTTATCACTTTGGTGTTTTATGGTTTGTTGTTCTTCATGTTTATTTTCAGATCTGTACATATTTATATGGCTGCTATGTTTCTTCATTAAATCTTCCTCTTTATTCAGTTTCCTAAATGGTATTTTAACTCATGCATAGTAACCCAACCATTGTCGTTTAAAAGATATTTTCGGATCAAGTGGTATCATAGCTAGTTGACGTTTGGATTTTGAGGTTGCATGATTACTAGGGAAAAAATACATCATGGTGAAGGTGAGATTGTTGAAGAGAATCCATTGATTGGATTGAGAAAGAGAACTTCTCAAAGCAAGAAGATGGCGTCGGAAGAGGGACTTTCTCAGGATGAGAAAAAGTTTCTAAAAACTTTCTTCGCCATGTCGAAGATGATGAAGGTTTTCTATGAGGATTACTTAGAACGGAAGAGACCAAATCTGGGTGAATCTTCAAAGGTCAAAAGTGAATAAGGAGAGGATCCTCCTCAAATTCCTCCCCCACCTCCTGCTTCTCCTTCCTCTTCAAGTTCAAGTTCTAAAAGCACCGCAAGAAAACATGTCCATAAACATAAACATGAAATGCCTTTACTAAAACTTGATGTGAAATTTGAATTACCTATGTATAATGGTGAAGTCAATGTAGAGAGACTTGATAATTGGGTCAGATAGATGGAGGTTTATTGCAGTGTGCAAAAAATAAAGGATGAGGCAACTCAGATCAAGTTGGCATCACTTAGACTTGAAGGCATTGTGCTCATCTGGTGGCAAAGCAAGTTGCAAAATGACACGCAGCAAGTGGGTAATGTATTTCCATCATGGCAAAGTTTTATTTCTGCACTTAGAAAAAAATTATATCGTTTGGGTTATAAAGAGAAAGCCTTAATTGAATGGCAAGGTCTTAAACTAAGAAAATGACAAACAATGCAAGAATACACCGATGGATTTCGTAAAATGGCATTGATGTTAGATATTCCTTTACATACCCAAGAAACACTTATGAAGTAAATAGGAGGTTTACCTGCACATATTCGTAACACTGTATTCATGTTTGGACCTACTAATCTTGATGAGGTTTCTGTTCAAGCGACATACATTGAAGCAGAGAAAACAAGGGTTGGTGTATCAGGAGAAGCATCTTCAAGGAAAGAGGACAAGAAGAGGTGGAATGGCAAGAAGGCAAATTCAGTGGCAATAAAGGAAATGAAGCCCTCTTGCAAGCATTGCAAGAAAGAAGGGCACAATGAGGATCGTTGTTGGCAATTGCATCCTGAGAAGAGACCAAAGTGGTTCAAGGAAAGGAAAGGGAGGCAAACAATTGCAACCACAACACAACCAACAGGCTTGGGATCATATTCAGGTGATGAATCTAAAATCTCATTGGTTGGTTTGGCATGTAAAATTGGTGACGGATTTGATTCTGGAAGTAAATTGTTTCAAAAAAGGGTCATAATGAGGCATACCAAGGTCGACACATTGATATATAGTGGATCTCAATCTAACTTGATTTTAGAGGAATTGGTTCAACAATTGGGATTAAAAACACAGATGCATCGTAAGCCTTACACACTTAAATGGATAAGCAACAATCATCAATTGCACATAACAAAGAAATGCACATTTAAATTTGCAATTTCATCTAAGTTTGTGGACAAGGTAACATGTGATGTGGTGCCACTCGATGAATGTGGAATGGTCTTATGAAATCCTTACTTGTATGATCGTAAATCAATCCTCTACAGGGAAAAGAATCAATATCATTTAACCAAAGTAGGTCAAGAATATGTGGTACATGCTCATCATTTTAAGGCAAATAAATCTTTTCAAACTATGAAACAATTAATAAAGGTAGCTAATGCAAGAAACACACCTATAATTGTTTCAAATCAAGTAATCGATCTTAAGCAAGAACTAGAGATGATTGTAGAATGGAAGATCAATCACACTTTGCTTGAAGATAAGCTAATGTCGTGCAAGTATTACAAACATATTAGCTCATTTGAAGTCATATTTATGATGTTATCATTAGTAATGTTGTCAACATGGATGATAGTGGCTTCAATAAGATGTGATAGGGTACAAATGGCTAACAATATGCTCTCAGTTATCATGATTGTTTTACAGTTGATCTTGATGAGACAGGTGCACATGATAGAGTTCAAAAATAGGGAACAAGTCGGGTGGCCTATCCTGCACTTTATGACTCATGGTCAGTAACCTTTTGGAGGACCAAAAGGTCTTTAGTGGAGAGGTGTGATCCAGAATTGGATCTCGGGACCAAAATGGGTCTAGGAAGGCCTAAAAATCAAAGTTCTCAGAATGGCTTCAAAATGGACGTGTGCGTAGGCCTCGTCGATACAAATCCAACACAACTTGAACGGGCTCAAAAGGATGTCATATGCTCCATATATCATGATCTGTTTGTTTTGCCAAACATACAAAAAGTCAACGCTGATATCAGCATGACATCATGCTAACGTGGTAGCGTCTGGAGGTGACACGTGGCAACTGATCATACAGTGACGTGGATAGGTTGCTGACTAGGTAGGCACATGTGGACAAATCTGGGAGTGACACGTGTCACCACTGCAAGGGTGACACGTGGCACGCACGTATGAATTACGTGGTAGGTGACTGGGCTGAAAACTGGGCAGACAGGTGGAAGAATGGGCGATTGATGTGTGGCATCAGATTGGGTGAATGGGAAGGTACCACGTGGCCCAGACATGGGCTGCCACATGGGACCCATTTATTGGTCATTGGTTGTTTTTGGCAAAAGTTGTTTTGGAGTCCACCGGGTTCGAACCGTGGACCTCCATGGGCTCCAAGACTTTGCGGAGGCCAAGTTACCAGCCCTCCTACCAAGTGTTTCTTAACCATATGGTGCACAACTAATATTTGAACTTACCTAAGGTTCCGGGCGGAGGAGGTAAGGGCTGGGGTCTAGCCCCAGCCCCGATTTTTATGCACGTCCATACACCCTTCCGCTCAGCGCTCAACGCTTCCTACCATGCAACAAAGTTAAGGCGTGGGGGTCCACTGGATAGGCACCTACCACCATATGACTTGAGTGCATAAACAACATCCAGTTGACCAGGGGCTATAACAAAACATAGCATGTGGATGGATGGGACATGGCCACATGGGCCATGCAATGTAACCAAGGGTCGGGGCTTAAGGCTAGACCAGCRYGCCTGCAGGGCCAAGGCYACATGGAGGCGCCCATATGACCATGGGCTCGCGAAGAAGGGRGCTGCACCATGATTAAGCCCCAAAATGGGTTTTAAACTATATAAATTGATTTTTTATTGATTCTTTCARCAAATTTGATGGATTTTAGCCATTTTGGGGGGATATTGGGCCCTTTTTGAAGACAAATCTTGGGGATAAGTTGGGAGGTTKTTACCCACTCCTAATATATATAAAATAGAGGTTATTTAAGCCATGAGAGGAGGTTCATAACAGGTTTATGTTGAAGAATCATTGAGCCAAAGGCATTTTTATGCAGGGAATCTATTGAGGAGCGCACCTTTGCGGGCCATTTCTGRGAGCTCCGGTCATCCGATTTCMGTGTTGTCAATTTTGTTGGGTTCTAGAGATCTGGTAGAACAAGACCAGATCAGTTTGTAACCTTTTTTGGCATTGGTGTGATGTACTTTTAAAGCTTTGAACAAAAATAAGAAAGCCTCACCCAYTGAGACAAAGGCCCGAAGACGTAGGCAAAATTTTCGAACTCCGTTAGCACTTTGGTGTTTTGTGGTTTGTTGTTCTTTATGTTTATTTCTAGATCTGTACATGTTTATATGGCTGATATGTTTCTTCATTAAATATTTCTCTTTCTTCAGTTTTCTAAATGGTATTTTAACTCATGCATAATAACTCAACCATTGTCGTTTAAAAGATATTTTCGGATCAGTCCATGTGGCGGGAGGAGTATTCGAGACCCACATGTATGTCCATCGCATCTAGTACGTCACCCCGTATGAGAGTGGACCCTTCAGGAGTTCAGGAATTCGGGACTCCGGAGGTTTGGAATTACAGTGTTGAGGGTGAGTCGAAAGGATCGAAGGTCGGAGCCATGTGGAGATATTTCGGGATCCTTCGAGAATTCAGGACTCCGGAGGACATGCGTGCATAAAAGAAAAGGGATGTTCAATGCCTAAGTGTCGAACGTTGAGTTCTCCACTATCTTGTGTGTTAGATGAGGACTATTTCTCATTGTTGGTTTGGATGGTGGATGGACCTTCCCTGCGGGAGGTAGGAACCTGGGAATGGTACGAACGAGATGGACCCACGTGGCCCTCAACCAATGAATGCTCGAAGGACCTCGGGAAGCCATAAATTGTAAACCAGAGGTCAAATTAAAGCCTGGTAACAATCCTTAGAAAGCTACCGGTGAGTAGAAGAGGATGAATCATCTCGAAGAGATGATTCAAGATTATTTGAGTAAGAAAAATTTTGATGCCCCATCCCTAGAAAGGGTACTTAGGGGTTGGGTGTGCTACAAATTGGTATCAGAGCATGGTTACAACACTTGGCCTGCTTGGGCTCATGGGCGATTCACTTAAAAATATTATTTAAAGAAAATCTTGTTTAAAGAACGTTTAGGGGTGACACCCTATCTTACCCCTTTTCCTAAAAGGCTTAGTTAAACCTCTACTGAAGAAAGGAATGAAATTTTATACTATTGTGTGTGTTTGGAAAATATGAATTGTGTGTTGTTTATGGACTAATAGACCACTAACTAACATAAAAAAATTTATCAGCACTCAAGAAGTCAATAGACCATACGAAAACTACAACATAAAGGATGGTGACACACCATTAATTGGGGGAAATCCCCCACAATAGAGAGGAAGAATCAGATGAAAGGAGGATGGTGGAAACCCCTCCAGATCTCGCTGAAACTGTAAAAAGCCTCATGAAAAAATTGCAGAGTAGTAAGGCTGATAATGAAAGATTGATAAAAGAGCAGGAAAAACAAACTGAAATTAATGCAGTCCTACTGCAAAGCTTATCAAATATACAAAGGCAACTGCATCACAGACCAACAACCAGTCATGTGGACAAACATCGTATGAAGAAAACCTAGAGTCCACCTGAGATACAAAAGAATGGCCTTGAAAGTGGCCACACAAGGAGAAGCGCCTGAAAGAAGGCCCAACATGGAGCCAAGAGACACTCATCGAAAGAATCCTCCGACGAGGAAACTGACAACTCCAAGGAATCCTCTAGTAGAAAAACTAGTTCGCGTTCCCAGAGGAAAGGAAAGAAGAGGAAACATTCCAAGAGTCATGTCCTTAAAGAGTTCATGAAATCCAAACCACCCAACTTTGATGGAGAAATGAATAAGGGGGAAGAAGCAAAATTTTGGCTTCTTGGCTTGAAGAAGTACTTTAGATTCCATGACGACTCTGAAAATTTAAAGGTTCAAATAATCATATTTAACCTTAATGGAAAGGCCTCCATTTGGTGGGAGGACCTTAGGAATGTGAAAGGAATCCATGAAAAGGACTTGTCATGGAAACAATTTGAGAAATACTTCAAAAAGAAGTATCTGTTAGAGAAATAATTTGATGGGAAGACCAAGGAGTTCTATGAACTCAAGTTGGGACAACTCACCATAGATGAATACATCAATAAATTCCTTGAGCTAATAAGGTATGTACCCTACATAAAGGATGAAAAGGTAAAAATGAAACGATTTATTAGTGGGATACCTCAGTCCTTCCGGGACAAGATTGAATTTGATGAGTGAAAGACCTTAGAAAACATTATCCGGAAGGCAAGGTATTGCTATGAGCAGTTCAAGAACAAGTTAGAACCTCACGAGGACTGGAAGAACAAAAGTAGTTTAGGATTCAAGAAAAAAGGGTTTAAACCATCAAGATTCAAGAGCTATAGGAAAGGTTCTAAGATGAGCATTCCTACTAAAAGTGTATACCAACAAAATTTCCCCTCTCATAGTGGAAATAAACACTTTGGAGCAACCCCAGGTAAGACTAATAAAACAAAGAGAGAACCCTTGAAATGTTGGGGTTGTGGGGAAGAAAATCTGCTAAGAGACTGCCCATATAGGAAACAGAACAATAGGAGGGTCAACAACATCCAAGAGGCTACCACATCTAGTTATGTGGCTAGGAGCATGCCACAGATTTATGCAGCCTTGGATAATAAACAAGCCGACCACCAATCTTCAGTGGTGGAGACGGAAGGTATGATTGCCAACCATCTAGTTTCCATTTTAATTGACCCTGGTTCTAATTTGAGATATGTTTCCCCTCAAACTATTGAGAAATGTAAATTGCAACAATTTAAACATGTTAAATCATGGTTGGCACAACTAGCCACTGGAACCAAAAGAAAAGTAACAAAGGTCATACTAGCATGCCCGTTTGTTATGAGTGGATTCCCACCCAAGCGAACCTAAACATACTTCTTTTAGGATCTTATGACCTATTGATTGGCATGGACTGGTTGGCTGTCCATAAAACCAAGTTGGATTGTTACAATAAAACTTTGGAGTGTGACAATGAAGAAGGGAGAAAGGTAACCCTACAAGGGATTCAAAAGCATGTCTCAGTGAGACAAATATCAGCCCTTCAAGTGAAGAAGTATTGCATAAAAGGGTGTCCTTTGTATGCAATACAAGTGTTGTACTCTGTTGAGGAAAAAAAACCAAGCCTAGAGGATCACCCCACATTAAGAGAGTATAAAGATGTATTCCCAGAAGAGGTACCATGTCTACCTCCAAGAAGAGACATTGACTTTTCAGTAGAACTTGCACCAGGAGCGGTGCCAGTGTCTAGAACACCCTATAGAATGAGTACACCAGAGCTGGTTGAGCTCAAGATACAACTAAAGGAAATGATGGACAAAGGCTACATTCAGCCTAGTGTGTCTCCATGGGGAGCACCAACCTTGTTTTTGAAAAATAAGAATGGCACACTTAGGTTGTGCATAGACTATAGGAAACTCAATAAAATGACCATAAAGAATAAGTATCCATTGCTAAGGATCTATGACTTGTTTGACCAATTAATGGGTGCTACCATTTTCTCCAAGATTGACTTGAGGTCTGGATACTAACATGTCCAAATTAAGGATAAACACATCAACAAAACAACCTTTAGGACAAGATATGGTCACTATGAATTTGTGGTGGTACCATTTGGGCTAACCAATGCACCAACCACGTTTATGTGCTTAATGAATAATGTACTCAGTAAATTCTTAGAAAATTTTGTATTGGTTTTCATTGATGATATTCTAATCTATTATAAGAATAGGGAAGAGCATGAAGAACATCTTAAGTTAGTACTTCAAGTACTAAGAGAACATCAACTCTATGTTAAGTTTAGTAAGTGTGACTTTTTCCGGAAACAAGTCCATTACTTAGGCTGTGTTATTTCCGAAGAAGGGGTGGTATTTGATCCTGACAAGATTAAATCCATCATGGATTGGCCTACCCCAAAGGATGTATCTGATATCCGATCCTTTATGGGCCTACCATGATACTATAGGAGGTTCATAAAAGGATTCTCCAATATTGGTTGCCCAATCAGATCCCTTCAGAAAAAGGGAGTTAAATTATTTTGGACATTGGAATGTGAAGAGAGATTCCAAGAGCTGAAATACCTTCTAACCAATGCACTTGTGTTGAAGATTGCAGACCCAAAACAAGACTTCCTTGTGTGTACAGATGCCTGTAAGGAAGGACTCGGACGAGTCCTTATGCAAGAAGAACATGTAATTTGCTATGAATCTAGAAAATTGAATGAGCATGAAATCAATTATGTGACCCATGATCTTGAATTGGCTTCCATAGTGCATGCTTTAAATATGTGGAGGCATTACCTCCTAGGTAGAATATTTGTGCTTATGACAAACCATTGTGGGTTGAGGTACCTTTTTGAACGACCAAAACTTAATGCTAGAAAAGCTAGATGGATGGCTCTCCTTGGTGAGTTTTATTTTGAAATCAAACATATTAAAGGAAAAGAAAATAGGGTGGTTAATGCCCTTAGCATAAGTGTGAAAAAGATTCACCTGGCAGCGGTAAGCACCTGTGAAATGGATGTCAGGGAGAGAATCAAGAGTGCATAATAAACTGATGCATTCTTCAAGACTGTAAAATTGTACTTAGAATAAGATCCCACAGGGATGAAGTACGAAGGTTATCAAATGTTGAATTATGACCTACTAACTAACAAAGGTAGGTGGTATATCCTGAATTGTGACGACTTGAAGAGATTCATAATGGATGAACTACACAAAATACCATATAATGGTCATCCTGGTTATCAGAAAATGATTACAACCGCTAGGAAACTGTTCTATTGGCCAAGAATGAAGTAGGACATAGCTAATTACTTGGCTAAATGTCTAGAATTTCAACAGGTTAAGGAAAAACAACGACATCTACCAGGGTTTTTGCAGCCCCTACCAATTCCAGAATAGAAATGGGAAACCATCTCCATGGATTTCATCATCGGATTACCAAAATTGGCCAAGCAGAATGATGCCATCATGGTAGTGGTGGACAAATTAAGCAAGGCTTCTCACTTTGTTCCCATCAAGTCAACTTGCACGCCAATAGATATTGCTAGTATCTTCATGAAAGAAATATTTTGGTTGCACGACATGCCTCCGGAGATCATATATGACAGAGATATGAAATTTACTTCAAGCTTTTGGAAATATTTAATGGTTGGTTTAGAGACTAAATTGTTGTTTAGCACAACCTATCACCCTCAAACTGATGGAAAAACATAGAGGGTAAACCAAGTATTAGAGGACATGTTAAGGATGCATGTAATGCATCAATCTAAGAAGTGGGAAGACTACCTACCACTGGTAGAGTTTGCCTACAACAATGGCTATCAAGAGTCATTGAGGATGAGGCATTTTGAAGCCCTCTATGGTAGACAATGAAAGATTCCAATAAGATGGAATAATCCAGTAGATAGAATTACAATCATGCCAAACATGCTGAACGAAATGGAACAACAAGTAATTCAGATAAAATAGAATCTAAAAATAGCTCAGGGTAGACAAAAAATCTATGCAGAGAGAAAGAGGACTCCTAGAAAGTTCAAAACAAGGGATCATGTGTATCTTCGAGTTAGACCCAGAAAAAGCTCCTTGAGGATAGGAGCTTGTGCCAAGCTGGCACCTCAGTATTGTGGACCCTTTGAAATATTGGATAGAGTGGGACTTGTATCCTATAGGATAACACTCCCTCCCACAGTGAAGGCACATGATTTTTTCCATGTTTCGTTATTAAAGAACTATGTACATGATTCTAATCATATTATTGACTGGTTTGTGATTCAGGTGGAACCAGAGGGAGAATTTATGCAAGAACCTCAATGCATAATAGGAAGGATACCCCACTCCGGAATAGAACCATTGCACATGTCAAGGTGTAGTGGAAACACTTTGGACAAGATGAGGCTACATGGGAAATGGAGGATGCCATGAGACATGCATATCCATTTTTGTTTACTTCTGTACATACAGAGAACATCGACATATAGAACATTGAGGACGATGTTCCTTTAAGTGGGAGGGGATTGTAATGCCATGTTTCCTACAGTTTTTAAATATAACTATAACTAGCCAAGAGACTATGGCAGACTAGATATGTGTGAATATTTGATTTGATGAACCTTTGTATAAAAGGTCAATGTATGTATTTTCTGTTATTAATAGAAAATGGATAAGTGTTGCATAACTGCTGAAAGGGGGGTTTTCCATGATAGACCATGGATGCTATGAGAGAGATGGTGATGGGAACCAAAAATGGTTGATTTGACCCCCCCACCAAACCGATACTTTACTGGAATTAATGGCTCAGACACAAAACAATTCTCTGACCCAGAAATGAATTACCAGTCAGAGTGGTAGATGGAAGAGTCCTCCACAAGAGTTAATGAGGATATGGGGCAGAGTACCCATCTACAAGACTTTCATACTTGACCGCGAGTCAGGGATTCAGACTCATGAAAAATTGCTTAGGAAGGAAAGAAAGAGGTAATTTCGTGGGCAGAGGTAGAGAGAGAGCAAGCAGATCTGCGAAGAAAGCAGAGTCAGAAGAGCAATCTCGAGAAGAGAAAAGAGTGTCTGTAGCTCTTTGGTTCGAGGAAGAATTGAGAAATAAGATCATTCTGGGCGCAAGAAGGGGTTGGCATGGTTTTTGTTACAAGATGATAAACGAGGCTGACGAGTGACTATGGAAGTACTCGTGCAGGCCTCCTTGCTTGGTATAGAGAAAACTGGTGGCCAAGATCCCGTGGGAGGAGGAGAGTAACCTCCGTCCCTGACTGTCATTGAGTAAGAAGAAAGAGTCTCTTGTAGAGTATCATGGTCTAACTCGGGGGTGGCCAGTGGTAAATCCGTTAGGAGTGGTTGTGCCTGTGGTTGGTTAGAAATAGGCACCCCTTTCAACAATCGCTTTACAAACTCTGGTTTTTCTAATAAGTATTTTTCATACTCTATGTATTGAAATGGAAATGATGGTTGAATACATATATTTATCTGTCTATGAATGATTTCCATATTGAATGATTAAGATAGATGTATATATTATCTCCCTATGAACTCATGCTTTTGAATGGTCATTTTCTTGCCTCAGTTTAATAGTTAAAGAGTCATGGAACGTAATCCTACAAGAGGGTTGGGTTAGGATTTATTGGAATGTTTAAGTCTCTTCGGTCTCTAAAATATACCCTCGCGGGAGTTCCAAGTTCAAACCCCGTGAGAGTAGGGTGCCTCCTTCAGACTCCTCACCATATGACCGAGGGTTCATGCCCATGTCCTTAACCCATTTACGGCTAAAGGAATTAGCGTGTATCCCACAAGAGTTTTTGAAGGACCCATGTGACCAAGATTTGGGAACCCTACATTAGGCCCGAAAGGAGCTAAGCCTTTCTGGCTTCAAAACTCTAAGAGTTTGGAGCTCTAGAGTGTTTTGACCCTACCGTTTATAAAGCATCCAAAGGCAACTGATGGTTGCAGTTATCCACAAGGTTGACTAGCGCATGGTGGTCTCCCTAACCATGGCAGACAGACCTGCCTCACTGTTAAACCTTGACCCATTTACCCATAGCGAAACAACGTGAACTACCGATTCAAGAGTATTCAGGAGTCCCCTTAGCCGTTGGATCTACATCGAGGTAACTTCGACGAAGTCCCACTTCGGGAGAAGAGAGATGCTATATCATCACACTCCTCGAATGCTAAAGTTACAAAGGGAGGAGAGCCGTGGGATTGGGGATTTGTTAAGAACCTCTCTTAACCGTCTGATCATCCAGAGGAGGGACCCGCGTATGGTACTTTGGTGAAGTCCTACTTCAGAAGACTGGAGTGGCCATAAAGCTGAAACCCCCAAAGGCCGGAGCTATGAAGTAATAAGAACTATATATATAGGGATCCTCCAGGATCTTCTATGACCGTTAGATCTAGACCATGTCAGCTTGACGTTGACCACTCCGGGAGCAAGGAGGGATCCACCCCACAAATCTGTCGAACGTCAAAGTTATGAAGTAACGAAGGCCATAGATCCAGGGGTTACGTCTGTTGGACCGCATAAATACACCTTTTTTTCCTTGATCATACACCATTTATCACCTCATTCTTATCTTATCCTTCCATAAAACCATTAATCTCCACCACTTTCATAATACATATGGGTTTATA
>JASDQU010303027.1:0-13437 GCA_032191745.1 Picea mariana | reverse complement strand
TAACGATTGATTATCCAAAGAATCAAAGATTCCCTCACAATCATCTTTGATTTCTTTGACTATCTGCGTGTTTTCGGATATATTTGTTTCCCATGCCTTGAGCATGATGTCTCCTCTTATCTGTTCAATGATAGAAAGCTTTAGATTTTTTGACATCTCTCTATTTCCTGAACACGCGACTGCTTTCTGGAAGGTATTCCTTGCTTCTTTAGCCTCTTTTTCCAGTAAAATAATATTATCAAGGGATTTGCTTAACTCTTGAAAGTAATTCTAGATGATCTCTATTTTGGAGATTAATTTCTGCTGCTTGACTTCTATCTTTGTATGTGCTTCCAGTAAGAGGGTTTGGAATTTAATTCTACAACCCAACCTTCTGTCAAACTTAACTTAGCCTGTAGCTTTTTTACGAGCTCCTCTTGCTGAGTAACCTGCACCTAAATTGCTTGTATCCTCTGGTTCATTTCATCCAGGATTGATTTGAGTGATTGAATTTCTTGTCTTTCAATAGCCCTGGTCTGCTCCAAGATTTTATTCACCTCTTCTCTAATGTTTTTCTCAACATTATTTAACTGGTCTTGCAATTGAGCTATTGTGTGGTTACTCTTCTTTATCCTTGATCTCATGTTCTCCACAGTAAAAAGGTTTGCTGTTGCCATGGCTCCCATGAAGCTTGCTACCTCTGTAGTGAAATCGTCCTCTTCCAAATTCTGTCCATATACCAAGGGCCTATGCTTCTTCACCATACTCCCCTCTCTTATATACATCTCTTTTTTTAGGAAAAACTTCCTCTTTTTGTTGAAAACATAATCATAAGGAGGGATCACATCTCTAGAGATAGGGGTGAGGTCACTAACATATATGGCTCCCATCTGTGGGAACCCAAAGGAGGACTGTAAAGGGGTTAAGGAAGCTATGGGACTTCCTATCTTTGTAGATCTTGTCTCTCCCATGGCCTTAGGTATATTGACATCAACAACAGGTGATGAAGGAGGAGTGGAATTACTGGACTCGAGAGGTGTCCTGGGCATCCTCTCTGCTTCCATCTCTGGATTTTCTGTCTGTAAGGCCTCTTGATTTTGTGAATACCTTTCAGTATCCTGAGGAAATTCTTCAAGATTGACTTTATCTTGTGCCTCTTGTCCGAAACCTGGAGGAGTATTTTCTTGTTCTCGAGGAAGGGTAATTGCTTCTCTTTGCAGTACTTTGGGCAGACCGCTCCATCTATGCTTCTTGAAGGTCTGAAAACTAGCTTGCAAGTTGGACGACAATATCCATACCCTCTCTAAAACTTCCTCATAGGTCCTAGTCCCTTTGAACATGTCATCACAAGGGGACTTCTCATGTTCATAAGCCTTCATATTACAGTGGACCATGTGTTTTCCCACTAACTGGTAAGGGTCGTGCTTCCTGTGTTCAAGGTATACCAATTTAACCTCCTCCAACGTTGCCGCTTCAACTTTGGAATGACCCAAGTTGAGAAGTGAAAATTTTCCAATCTGAATGGGAAAGACCGGCCAAGACTTCTTTTGAGCCGTATTTAGTTCTATCCCAATTCCACCTGTTACTATTTGATGAGCTACCTCCCTGCACACCAGTTTGTCAGGGAGGAATTTTGGGAGTGCATGTGGAGGGATTGAACATTCGAAAACTCTGATGTAGGAGAAATGCTCCTCTATAAACCAGTCAACAATTGCCCTGAGGCTTCCTATGACCAACTCTGAAATGTGGGGAGGTGCACATCCATATAGCATATGATGTAGTGGTATCACCACGAAATGACAGATTTCATAGAATGAGTCCATGGTGTTTTCTTCCCCAAGTTTAGAATGATATTCATCAATAGGTTCCGGGTAAGTCAGATTCCAACTCCAATTCATTAAAGGGAAAGGAGTTATGAAGCATATAGCATCCATGATGTATGTAGACATATAAAAGGCTACTGGTCAGCCATTGGATCTTGCAGTCTGATATTCCATGACCTCCTTCGCTATGTTATCGGATAAAATCTTATCCCAATTAAAACTATAACCTTCTGCTGCTTCGTGCAAAAGGGGTACCCATTCTGCAGGGAAATGGGTAGAACTTTTCTTTCCGAAAAGTCTACATAACATCATTGCCACATAGAACATATACTCGTTTAAAGAGGCTGTGGCATAAATACCATGGGTGTCAGCCCTGAATTTTTCTTCGTTTCTCCACCAGTCTTTAATTATGCTAGGATACGTTTGGTCTAACTCAAAACATTCTTTCTTTTGAAACTCACTCATAAAATATTTATTATAAATATACTTGGGACTGGGAGAAATTTTATACATTACTTGTATATGTTTCATTCTGAAAGAGCCAATGACGACCCCTCGACCATCCATAATTCTTCTCGTCTACACGTCTGTTTTCTCTAAGGCCCAATTGATCATGTTGTTATAAGTCACGAGTCGCGGCTGTGTAGCCACTTTGTGAAGTTCAGACTCTGCTATCTCTCAGAGTTTGTTGTCGGCATCATGAGGGAAATTCTTAATTTCATAATCTAGAGTTTCAAAAATATGCCTCTAGGATTTTATGGAATCAAGGGCATGCAGTATTGTATTAGGCACAATGTCTCCGTCTTGACTCGAGCTCTCTGCAACTTCCTCACTTTTCTTGGTGGTGTTCTTAGGTGCCATGGTATTTGCACTGGACCAAAAACCTGTTTACAGAGAAAATGTGTATAAAATTGGGTAAATGCGATTCGCTACAAATGTAAAGGATAAGAATGAAGTTCAAAACACAGGACTTTTATTAACCCTTAATAAAATTCCTGTGTTTTGAAATTCATTCTTATCCTTTACATTTGTAGCGAATCGCATTTACCCAATTTTATACACATTTTCTTTGTAAACGGGTTTTTGGTCCAGTGCAAATAGCATGGCACCTAAGAAGGCCACCAAGATGTTATGACGAGCGTACTGATACAAATGATGAAAAATTATTTCTTTAATGGAAAGATATGCCTAGAGATATGCTTCTGCATCAAAAAATATCTTCATTTACCCGTTATTAATACTGTCGTATATCAACGATTTCAAAACTGGAATTTCAAAAATCGCTGCCTTCCCCAATTTCTGAAATGCGAAAAGCAGCTTAGTTATCAGTAATCATATTTGGAAACAACTTAACCTTAATCTCAGACTTTGTTTAAAGAAAATGCGATTTCGCATTTCAGAACTTCGGGGATCCTGTTGTTAGGAGATATGTCATAAGCAAACCCCGGATTGCGAAATTGCGATGGGATTAGTGAGGCGCTAATCATTCGTATTAAAGTTTTAGTTAATCAAGATTATTGAATAATTATTTTTTACTTTTACTTTTCGGAAAATCAAGGATCAGGAGTTCGAAAGATGAGATTTCGAGAACACTTTAGTATAAAGAAACCCGAATCGCGAAAGATTAAGGGAAAGATGATTGCGTTTAGGAGTTTAATTAATTACGGCTTAAAGAGTTCTTTGTGAAAAGCGACGGAAAATGTAACATTATTTCTTCCCCCCTTTTTATTGTTATATTTTTTAATATGTTAAATGGTTTCAGGATTTTGGCACCAGGAAAATGGGGTGGTTGAAGATCATACCTCAAGAGGAACCGAATCTCGAAACCCAAAAAGGAATGGAAGATTCTGACTCCCCTTTTTGGACTAAGGGTGGCTCCATGACTTAGGAAAAGATGAAGCTTCAGTTTTAAAGGGTAGAAAAATTTAAACTTCGTTTCAACATTAGGCTCCATCTAGAGATCTCGCCTCCTTGTGGGACGAGAAGAACATGTATACCAAGTGCCTTCATTGGGTAATGGAGTCAATGATTTGGCTCTGTGAGACAAATTGGGAGAAAATCCAAACAAGATTAGGGTCTCAACGTTAACTTTGAAAATTCTTCAAAAACAAAAGTTCTGACTATCTTGAGCTGAGTTTTCAATAGATTTCTTTTCCTAAAATTGACCTCAAAACTATGTAAGACAATCAAAACTGAATTAACCATCCTATCAGGTTTCACGTGATTCTGTTTGCATCAAGGTAAGTATTTACGTTGTGTCCGGTAAGGAGATCTTAGAAACTTATGATGAAAATCTAGCCAAAAATAAGAGAAATTACTAGAGCATCATGTAACTCATGTATAATAGCTTTCATCAGACATGAGGATATTGCTTCACTGCTAGCAAGCTTGTTCAGTACCCCGATGAAGTTATCCAACTTCCCACATTGAATTTCCTTTCACCACTTCATTGTTTCCAAGCATTTAAATGCTGAGATGAGGGAAATCAATATAATGAATTTCATTTCTTCATCTCTTTGAACTAGATGGGGGCAATCAATATAATGAATTTCCTTTCACAATCTGTCTGTATTAATTTTTTTTTGAAGTGGGGGAAATCAATGAGTATACAATATACTCGGGAGGACATTTGTTTGAAAATACCCTTTTTTTAACGACAAAGTTTGTCAACTCATTTAAATAGCTCTGGGTCAATCTTCTCACCTGCCTTCAAAAATCATGAGCTTTAGGGAAATTTTTAAGGGAATCCTTTTGAAATCTAGTGTAGGGAACTTCCTTGAGAAAAACCAATCATTTATTCCTGTTAGGATAGCTGACAAGGTTAGGATTAACCTAGACATGTTTCTGACCCAACTAAAGTGAAAGAACAAAAACACAACCTTCTCACTTTTCTTGAAAGTTTGTTCGAGAGTTTTCAAGACTAGAGCAAGACCCCTCTGTTGTCAGGAAACTTTATGATTAGACCTCCATGGTCAAGTGGGAAAAGGATTTACTGTGGTCAAGGGGAGGGTAAAGGGGGTTTCTAGAAAAACTGTTGTACATATGACTGTTCTCAGAGATTTTCTTAATTAGCTTTTATAACCTTTTTTTAAGTCCTCTTTTTATTACTTCAAGAATTTCTTTGATTGAGTTTTTTTTATTATTATTATTATTTCGACAAAAATGAATCGATGATTTATTCATTCGTACTTCTTAGGGCTTTTATCTTGAATTTTGAAATGGGATTTCATACCTTTATTAGCTCTTATATTGCCAGCCCAAAGATTACTCATTCATTACCTTTGTCATTGTGAGATACTTGATAGGAATACCTGCGCATGTCACCTTTCAGTACCTCGAGTCCGCTATCGCGTGAGAAATTTTCCCTATGAATAACATAACATTATAATTGTTAGGAAACGTCATGAAAATAAACCTCTACTTTCTTCTTCTTCTTCTTCTTCTTCTTCTTTTTTTAATCTTTGGTATCTATACAAAAGGTATGAAAACAAACCGGTATGTACAATAAGGATTTAGAAACACATTATTGCATGAAGTGTTTAAGATGCTGCCCATTTACAGGGGCATTGAGAATCTCTCCATCTAGGTTTTCTAATAACCTGACATTTTTTCCTTCAAAGGATGAAATCCTGTATGGGCCAGACCAGATCAGATCAAATTTGCCATGTTTTCCAGCGTCTTCTTTCCTAGCTTCCCATTTTAGGACCAAGTCGCCAGGGAGGAATTCTCTATCTTTATCTTTCTGATCGAATAAGGCCTTCATTTTATCCTGATATCTTTGCAACCTTTCATTTACTTCAGCCCTATTTTGCTGGACTTTGACCAGTTGGTTTATCCTTCTGGTAATGTCATTGAGTTCTTCATTTGAATCCTACTAGAGTTTCATTATTGGAAGAGCAAGATTTATTGGTAAAATGACATTAGTACCATATACCATCTAGAAAGGGGAAATCCCAATTGATCTTTTAGTACTTATTCTATTGGCCCATAGAGAATATTTTAAATGGATATGCCATGCTTTCTTGTTTCCAGTCAAAACCTTTTTTATCACGGTAATTAGGATTTTGTTGGATGATTCAGCTAGACCATTACCTTGTGGATAGTAAGTTGTTGAGTGTCCTAGTATGATGTTATATTTTTGGAAAAAATTTATCATGGTCATTGACTTAAATGATTGCGTGTTNTTTTGTTGGATGATTCAGCTAGACCATTACCTTGTGGATAGTAAGTTGTTGAGTGTCCTAGTATGATGTTATATTTTTGGCAAAAATTTATCATGGTCATTGACTTAAATGCTTGCGTGTTATCAGTGACTATTTTTCAGGGACAACCAAACCTGGATAAAATATTATCTTCCAAAAAATTGATTATTACCGAATCAGTTGCATTTCTTGTGGGGATAGCTTCCACCCATTTAGTGAAATAATCAGTAGCAGTTAGGATCCATTTGTGCTGCACACTGGAGTGTGGACGGATTTCTCCAATGAAATCAAGTCACCATTGCTGAAACGAGGCTTCGGTTTTAACTGGGATTAGGGGAAAAACTAGGACCTTCTATTTGCCTGTGAACTACTGACAAGGGACAAAATTTCAAACTTTAGTGTTCACTTCTGTGAACAATTTGGGCCAGTAGTATCCGGATATTAGGATCTTATAAGTTGTTTCTCACCACGCATGATGTCCTCCACACACCCCAAAATGGAATTCATCTATAACCCCTTCTGTTTTAGTTTCGACTAAATACCTCAGCAGAAAACCCAAGGGGTCTTTCCAATATAATTTAGCATCTCTGATACAATATTTTACAGCATGTAGCTTTAGCGTCCTAGCTTTAGATGGGGTTAACTCACTAGGACATTGAAGCATGAGTAGGTGATGGGCAATGTCACGATACTAGGCCGAAGTAGAAAACTTGTCTTGAATTTTGGTTGTAGGTGCAGTGACATCAAGCTAGTCTATTTCCAAAAATCCCTCGGTCTGTTGCAACTGGTTTATCCCAAGTAATTTTCAGTTCGATTCGGCAAGAAATTTGGCCAAACCCTAACCTTTGATAATTTTATTTGGTTTGAATTCTAGGTCACACTCATGGATCTTAGCTAACCACCTGCCTCTTCTTCCATCGCTATCTGGTTGCACTCAGATATCTCTAACTGACATAGAGGGTACATAAGCATTGACCTTTGAGTGCAACACGTAAGTTCTAAAAGCCTTGAGAGATTTCACCATTGCATAGACATGTTTCTCCAATATATCATATTTCAACTCAGCATCTCTAGACTTTTGCTAAAAAACGCAATAGGCCGCTCAAAACTTTCCTCGTTTTTTTATAACAACACAACTGCGATAGTATGTTCTGAAGAAAAAGAAAAAATCAAAAACTCTTTTGTGTAATCTGGTCTCGCCAAGACTGGTGCTTCACTTATTACTTTCTTGATGCGTTGAAATGACGCTTTGGCTTTGCTTGTCCATTTCACTTCACTACCTTTTTTGAGCATATCTGTTATCAATTTCACAATTTCAGCAAAGTTAGGGATGAATCTCCTCAAGAAATTTATTTTTCCTAAAAAAGACTGAATTTCTTTTACATTTCTAGGAAAATTTATTGTATCTATTGCCTCAACCCTTTTGGGATCRATTTTGATTCCATMTTTAGACACRAYATGGCCCAAGAGTTTACCTTCTTGCATTGYRAAATGAGATTTCTTGGGATTGAGTGACAAACCRAATTTTCAGCATTTCTCAAAGGTTTGTTTAAGGTGCATTAGATGTTCTGCATCAGATTTGGAGAACACAGTCAGGTCATCAAGATAGATAACCATGAACTTATCTCTTTCACCCACAAAAGTGATATCCATGGCTCGCTGAAAATTTCCCCTTGCATTCATTAAACCAAAAGGCATTTTATCATACATGAAAGAACCCCAAGGGGTAGTGAAAGAAATTTTTTCTTTATCGTCCCAATGCACTCCGATTTGATTGTAACCTAAAAAACAATCAATCATAGACATTTTGTTAGCTCCAACTACTTTTTCTAAAACATGATCCATCTTAGGTAATGGGTAATTGTCTTTGAGGGATGATCTATTCAGGTTTCTGAAATCAACACACAATCTGATCTCGCCATTTTTCTTTCTCATTGGGACTAAATTAGCTACCACTTAGAGTATCTTAGCATAACTATGATTTTAGCATCCTGGAGATTTTTGACCTCTTTTTCTATCACCGGTAGTAAGATAGGGTTGATCTTCCTGAGTTTCTGCATAAAAGGTTTGACGCTTGGTTTTAATGGAATTTTATGTTCCATGATGGTTGTATCATAAGTTCTCAACTCATCGTAAGACTAGGCAAAAACATCTTTGTATTTTTTAAGAAACTCAACATATTTACTCTTGATTTCGAGAGACAGGTACCTGGATACTTCAACTAATCTAGGACTCTCTTCGGTACCTATATTGCAATCTTCGACCTCTTCTGACTGAGTCTGTAAGGTAGTCTTCAAAGGGATGTCATCATGATTAAAGAGTCTTTCTAAGGGAATCATGCCCTTGGGTATCTGATTATTTTTTAAAATCATCATACGGTGATTTGTGATTTTATCTTGGAACTCTTGGGGGTCTTCCCCTTCCTGCATGATCCAAATAGGATCATTTTGGTTCTCTTGGTCAACATGCATTCGACAAACTCGTCTACTGTTTCTAAAGTTTTTCGAGGTTGTTCATCATCCTCAAAGACTTTCCAATGCTGTATATTATTGGGTATGGAAGGCCTATGTATCATTTGTATATGATACTTTAGTTTGAAAGAAGTGGGATGTGTGAAAGTCGAAACAACTTTGGCTAAAGCATCAACCTGTTGATTATCTTCTCTCGGAATGAAGTGAATATTTACAGAGGATAATTTTTTTTCGATTAGGTCCCAAACACAATTTCTATATGACCTTAACTTAGGATGTTTGACCTGGTACTGTCGATTAACCTGTTTCACGGTCAACTCTACATCACCAAAAACTTCCAAGTTTTTAATTTTAATTTTCCTAGCGGCCTCTCACCCTAACACTAGATCTTCGTACTCACATACGTTATTAGTGTGGTCAATGTTCCACTGTAGCCTATAAGAGAAAGGGATAACCAATTGGTTATCAGGTGCCACAAAAATTACTCCAGCCCCAGCTCCAAGATAAGACGAGGCACCATCAAAAAACATTTTTCAAACACCAGTGCTATATACATCCTGTTCTATTTGTTCTTTTTCTTTTTTATTTCTTGTGCAACTTTCTTCTATACATGCATCAAAATCATCATCTATAGATAATATACAATTACCTAAATCCTGATCAATGATATATATAGGATAATTATTCGGGCTGAGAGGGTCACTAACCATAAATGTTAACCTAGTTTCTCTGTACAATTGCGTAAAATTTCCTCCAAAAAAAAGAATTGTTGTGTATGCCATATCAAGTTGGAGGGAACCTCCAAGTTTATCACCCCAGGATCGGGACAAGAGCATGCCATATTTTGGGGGTATATCCGCGACAACTACATCCATTAAAACGCTTTTGGTAGGTACCTATGCAAGGTTTACAACTAATTCCTTTATCATGCCTATACACTTCACCTTCCTCGAATCAAATGAATATAAATCTCCATAAGGCCTAGTGATTTCAAGGCCGAGTCTGTCTATGATTGCTTTAGGCATCACAATGTGAGAGGCCCCAGAATCTAACATGAAGTTATGGAGCAAATGGTTGAAAACAGTCAAAGTGATGTAGAAAGGGGAAATAGTGTCTTTGGCACCTTCAAAGTGTGTTCCGAATATTATGTTAGGCTTATCATCTTCTAAGTTTATAACATCAGCTTGACATTCATTTTTCGAAAAACTAATCATTTTAGCGATTTTTTTTCGGTATATCGGGTTTTTGGCCAGCTCGACAAGGGGAATAGGGATTTTGATCTTATTGATTTCATTCTCTAGATTAAATCTTCCAATGGTATTGTCAATCTCCATGGTTTGAGTCTCCAACCCTTTCTTTTCAGCTTTCCTTGGTTGAGGGGCCTTTGTTTCGGTAACAGGGGTGTCTAGTTTCTGCATGCTTAAGGGTGGCGTTTTTGCTGTCTTTGTCCTAATAGACTGTATGTTAGCGGTCTTAGTACCTTAATTCTATTTTTCAATGATTTTTGAAACTTCTTGGTGATGCAGGAGCATCGTAAGCAGCCAGCCAAGCAAGCATAAAGGTGGAAGACAGCTGGAAAAACGCAACACACATTTTTCACATTTTGAAATGTTTTGAAAAATTAATGAAGTGGATATTAATGTGATAGCTAGGGGAGTGTACTTACATTTATGTCTTAGATGTTGTAAACAGATCTTGAACATTGCTCTCATCTGTAGTATGTAAAATCATTTATACATAATTAATGAAAGTAGGTAGATTTGGATTCATAGATTAGACAGTTTAGAGAGTAGGAGGGAAAATGGATATAGACACCCTCACCCTTGTATTATTGTATCATTAGCACAGAAAAGAAAAAGAGAGTTGTAGCAGAGAGTTGTAGAGAAGAACCCATGTACAAGAGTATTTGAGTTAATATATGAAGCTTTGATTCAGATTTCATGGTGTTATGATGTTTGCTATTTACATATGCTGAATGGTATGCTTACAGTTGTTTTATTCTCTCTGTTATGCCTTTGTTGGTATTCTGTGTTGAATGTATGATTTCATGTTGAATATATGAAGTCTAAGAGAGAAGAATGAGTTTCAATTGTTTCTCTTCCTGAGAGAGTTCCTGCAAGGAGTGCAGTGAAACTTCCGCAAGGTGTGCGTTGACAAGGGTTCTGAGTCTATCTCAGAAATCTCAGGAGAGATACCATTGTTCTCATTCCAGCAGAAGTGCAGGTGAAGCACAGGAGCTATGAAAGGTGTGCGCAGGCTAGCTGAAGCCTTAGAATTTATCAACTAAGGTTGAAGAGTGAAAGACTGCTATTGCCGAGAGTGCACAGAGTCAAAGAATCAAATACACAGAAGTATTTGAAAGGTTGCCGCAAAGAGTGTGTACAGGAGTCCTTTTGAGAGACTTGAGTTTACAAGAGAAATATCAGGAGGATTAGTACCTTTGAAGTGTTTAAAGGGAGGGAGTGAAATTATTGCGTAGGAGATAAGTTCCAGTGGAAGAACGCTGGTCCATTTCGCAGAAGTAATCAAGGAGGAAGTGAGCGGTGGAAATTCTCCATGGAGAACTCATGAAGTTGTGAGGATCGTAGGATCTAGAGGAGATGGAAGGTGGATAAGGATTGGATGAACCCATCACTTTGGTATTAGGAATCAACGTGGACCGTTGAATCGTGATCTGTTGTGAGCTTTCAGATCATTTCAGGGATTTAGAGTTTGTAAGTCCGGAGTGCAAGCCAAAATCCTTGGTCACTCTAACTCCCGAATCACGAGAAGGATTGTTAAGTGTGGAATTTCAGGATTTTGGTAATTCGGGATTCGAAATACCGAGAATCTTGATGATAAGGAGCCAGGGGAATTTGCATTGAAAACCCTGAAGTTATGAAACCCGAAATATCCTTGAAGTGGCATTTTGGCACTTCAGGGATTGGGGTTTCAACATTCCCATTGATAAGGATTCGGGGAACTTCACATAAGAAACCCCGAAGTCATGAAACATGAAGTATTGGTGAAGTGGCATTTCGACATTTTGGTGTTTCAGGGTTCGAGAACCCGAGAAGACAGTGGTTTGGAATTGAGAGTCTCGAACTCCCGGTACCCAGAAGCCTAAAATAACGTGGGCCGTCGGATCTAAAGGGGGGATATTAGCCATTGGTTCCATAGAAGGCGCCATTTCAGAATTCAAGATTTCAAAGTGGTAGGGGAATGGCAATCGAGGGCTTGTTCAAGTCCTGAAAATCCGAGAAGAGTGACAGGTGGTAGGAATCTACAACAGAGACAGAGGATAGCTGAGAATATAGGTGACGCATACTCATTTTCAGGTAGTGTTAATTCCCATTGACTGTTTCAGGGTTTCAAAGGTTGGAGAGTCGAGAAGCCTTGCATCAGGACTCACAAAATCTCGAATTCTGAAACTCCGAATCGACGAAAGAGTCCCGTTCATAAGCATTGGAGAGCCAGCCTTTGCTGAACATATCGGGGTTTGGCATTTCAGCAGTTTTGAAGACAAGAGGTCAGGGTTCTTTATTCCAGAATTCCCAAAGTCGCGAAATGCGACACAACTGTGGAGGAGGACGCGACCAAAGATTTCAGCAATTCGGCATTTCAGGTTTTGGAGGTTGTAGAGACAGGAAACTTGACAACAGGAATCACGATATCGCGAAATCCAAAATCCTGATTCGACAAAGGGCGCAATCATATTGTTGGTCAAGAGATTTGGGTTGATGCCTTGTGTTTGATCACGAGGGCATACCTATAAGGACCTATGGAAAACACTGTTGTGTGTGTGTGGGATTCCTTGTGGAGGAATCAAAGAGTCAATCAGACTCAGGGGCAGATTTAGAACGATCTTGCGTGGATCTTGGCCCGAGGGTCGGGGATCTGTACCATTTGTGGTATCAGAGCTTGATTGTGTATGCATATTTTAGGAAGAAGGAGCTATAGAAAAAGGAGTAGTCTGATACACACCAGTTGTGGTATTAGAGCTCAGAACAAGTTCTTTTCTTTCTGTAGCAGAAAGAATAGGGGAACATTTTACACCCATGCCGCCGAGAAGAAGAGACAGGCCAATGCCAATGCCTGATCCAATAGTGGAAAGAGAAATGTGAGAGTTACATGCCAGGCTTGATGCCATGGAGATAGCAGAAAGGCGCACAGTTGACACTGGGGATATCAGTGAAGATGAAAGTGAAAATGAAGCTGGACATGAAGGAGAAGAAGTTGCAGTCGAAGATGCTGTGGATGAATGCCTATTTAGGGCTGTTGCAAGGATAGGTGCCAGAGAAAAAATGGACATTCCAATGTATGAGGGAAACCTGGATGTTTAAGAGCTTCTAGATTGGATTAGAGCTCTGGATAAATACTTCAACTATGAGGATGTTGAGGAAGATAAGAAAGTCAAACATGTCATCACTAGACTTAAAGGGCATGCAACACTATGGTGGGATGAACTGCAGGAAGACAGACACTGTAAAGGCAATAAGAAAATCAAAAGCTGGGATAGAATGGTTGCAAAGATGAAAGACAAATTTATACCTAAGGATTATCAAATCACTCTTTTTCGGAGGATGCAGAATTTGAGACAGAAGCTGATGTCAGTGAAAGAATACACTAAAGAGTTCTACAAGATAAACATCAGAGCAGGTCATTGGGAAAGCGATGATGAAAAATTTTCCAGATACATGAATGGTCTACGGTATGACATTCAAGATGAGATGAGCATGATGATCATCCGAAATGTGGAAGATGGTTATGAGATAGCTCTGAAAGCTGAAGAGATGCTGAGCCGAAAGCAAGGTTAAAGAGGCCGAGGTAGAAGTCAAGCCAGAGGCAAACAAATTTCCTAAGACAGAACTTAGAAATCTAAAGAATAGGGGAAGAAACCTGAAACTCAACATGAGAGAGGAGGAAGCTCACAGAGAGGGCAGTGTGCTAATAGAAATACTTTTCCTCGAGCTAGAGGAAGAG
>JASDQU010303026.1:2190-13766 GCA_032191745.1 Picea mariana | reverse complement strand
CTGAAATTATCTCTTTTTCAAGGCGTTGAGTACTTTTCCTGAGGTTTTTCTATGCTATATTGATGTTTGGTTCTTAACATTAGTCAACTTCTGCCTCTTTTGTGTTTTTCATCTTTTTCTTTTTTTTTCCTTTTTTCTTCTTTTTCCTCATTTTATTTATTTTTATGAGTTTCCTTTCCTAATATCTACTATGGTACACTATATACATTACTTTCTTATTGTGCTATAACTTTTAAGAGTTAGTAGGTCAATTGTTCATCTACAGTTTCAGTCGACTATCGTTGATCATGTATTTCAATTATGTTCCTCCAAAGTCCTTTAGTTGCATAGATCCCCCATCAGTGACAATATTTACTGCATATGGCCCTAGCCAATGCATTCTAAACTTACCAGGGTGCTGCAAAAATTTGTTTTCATAGAGAAGAACTAGGTCTCCCTCCTTAAATATTTTCCTTTTAATATGTCTGTCATGCCAGGATTTGTCCCTTTCTTTATGTACTTCCTGGAGAAATCCTACCATAATTGTAATACCCATGTTTCCCCCAACTTGTAAATATAAATATAACTTGCCAAAATGATGGGGAAGACTCAATATGTGTGAAGGTTGGATTTGATGAACCTTGTTTTTATAAAAGGTAATGTATGTATTTTTGTTATTAATTAAAATTGGATAGTGTTGCATAACTATTAAAGGGGGAGTTTGCCAAGATATACCATGATGTTATGAAAGATATGGTGATGGGAACCAACAATGTTTGATATGACCTCCACCAGACCAATACCTTACTAGATTTAAATTATCCGAACCCAGAACAATCCTCTGACCCAGAAATAAATTACCAGTCAGGTTGGTAGTTGGGAAGAAATTCTCAAGAGTTAATGAGGATATGGGGCAGCGTACACATTTGAAATACTTCCTCACCTAGCCATGAACTAGGTATTTGGACCCATGCAGCCTTGTTGAGGAAGGAAAGAAAATAAATAAGTTTTTTGGCGCAGGGGATTGAGAAGGAAAAGAGTGGAGAGACCATTCTTCTTGAAAGAGAGAGAAAGTGAAGCCCTATGGATTCTGTGGAGAAATGAAAAACAAGCTCACTTTGGATGCAAGAAGTCACTGGAAGCAATTTTAGTCCAAGATGATAAATGGGGCTGTAGGAATATGATTTATTGATGAAGTACTCATTGCAGGCCCCTTGCTTGGTGAAAAGAAAACTAATTGCCAAGACCCTATAGGAGTAGAGTAACCTCTGTCCCTGCCTGTCTTTGGACAAGAATGAAGAGTCTCTCCTAGAGAATCATGATATATCTAGGGGGTGGCCAATAGTGAATCCGTCTAGGAGTTTTTGTGCCTATGGTTGGGTGGAAAAAGGCACCCCTCTTAGAAGTTACTTGACTACCATGTTTCTTGATAAGTATTCTTATACTCTATGTACTAGAATTAAAATGATGATTGAATGTATGTTTCTATCACTAAATTTACATTGTTTGATTAATCATTATAAATGTTTACTATTTTTCTATGAGTCCCTGTATTTGGATGGCCTCTATTTACCTCAGCTTAGCATCAAGGGAATCATTATACATGGGTCTTCAAATGAATATAGGAATAGGTTTTATGGTTCCATTACTGGCCGAGAAATATCTTTCCCTATTTTAGAACTTAATTTCTGTGAATGGAAGGCACTCCCTTCAAACCAGTTGTTCAGGAGACCATGGGATTATGCCCACAACATTAACCAAATATTGGATAAGAATTATCAGTGTAGCTACTGAAGCGTGATAAATTTCCATATGACCCGGATCTTGGAACCCTTCGCTAGGTATAAAGGGAGCTAAGCCATCTTGACTTCAAAACTTTGGGATATTATGGCCTTACCACTCTCAAACCACCTGAAGGCAACCTCCTGGCTCAGTTACCAATGAGGTTAACCAAAATATGGTGGTTTCCCCTAAAAGTGACCATTGGGACCATTCAATATTTAACGATTGGGACCTACCCAATCGTTAAATATTGAATGACTTATCGGTCCCAAAGTCCTGCGAGCCATAGTTATGAGTATTTTTTGGGTCTTCCCTGACCATTGGATCTACGTCGTGGTCAATCTGACATTGACTACTTCGGGAGAAAATAGGTGTCACAATCCCAAAACCCACAAATTATGAAGTTATTAATTATTGTAACCCATGTATATAGGGAGTCCATTGAGAACCCCTCCCAACCGTCTGACCCACAAGTGTAAGGATTTGCAAGTAGCACTTCGACAAAGTCCTACTTTGGGGGAAAAGGAGTATTAAGCGGGTAGAACCCTCGAATTTCAAAGTCGCTAAGTGACACGGACCATAGATCCGGGGATGCTTCAGGATCTCCCATGACCATTAGATCTAGACCATGGTCAAGTCAGCACTGACCACTATGGGAGAAAAGAGAAATTCACACAGTGGATTCCTCGAATTTTGAAGTTGCAAAGTAACAGAGGTCGTATATATATGGATCTATTTGGATGCATCTCGACCATCATATCTAAGGGGTGTTGGAAGGTTGTTAGTCTGAAGTGACATGGCACACTAATGTCACCCAGGGTGATGTGCATCCATGTTCGACATGCCACGTGTTACCTTGATTCATGATTTTTTCAAAGCCTATGTCTCACTAGAATGTGACACATGCCACCCATTGATGGGTCCATGTGTCATATCCGCCTTGTCACATGTCACCCACCCTCACATAACATATTCCTTTGGCCTATTAGTGGGTGGAGTACTTGGGACTCACCTATCCTTGCCTCTATGTTTAATACGCCACCACGTGTAAGGGTGGACCCTTCAAGAGTCTGGTACTTCGAAACTCCAGAGGTTTGGGATGTAATATCATAGATAAGTTGAAAGGATCGAAGGTCATAGTCACATGTAAAGATTTCAGGCTCCTTTGACAGTTCATGATTTTGGGGCTCTAGAGGATATGCGCATAGAAAAAAAAAGGTGCATTCAACGCCGAAGCATTGAACGTTGAATTTCCCTTATGCTTATGTGTTAAACAAGGATGAAGTTTTGTCATTGGATTGGGAAATGAATGGACTCCCATCTTAGATTTAGGAAATTTGGGGAATTTATGAGACTTTGAGTAACTTGGGATGGTACGAATAAGATGGACCTAAGTGGGCTCCACGTGGCCCTTGACTAATAATGCTTGAAGAGCATTGGAAGGGTGCACCTCTCAATCCCAAGCTCGGATTTGAGATGGGTAGCTATTGTTAGATAAATATGATGAGAAGAAGGGGACGACGATCCCATGGGAAGGATTCTAGATGGTTAAGGAAAGAGAATTTTTTATGCCCCATCCCTAGAAAGGGTACTTGGGGGTTGGGTGTGTTACAGATTGGTATTAGAGCATGGAAACAACACTTGGTCGGATTTGGCTCACGAACGGGTCACATAAAAATCGTATTAGAAAATATTTTAGGGGTAACACCCTATCTTACCTCATTTATAAGAAGGATATATAAACCCCCACTAAACAAAGGAATGAAACTTTCTATTGCTGTTAGATGTTTTGAAAATCTGCACTAGATGTTGATAATGTTTCAATAAAGAAGTTGACTTCACCTTACAATTGTATGTGTTGTTCATAAACTAGTAGAGAATTAACTAACAGAGAATGTTTTATCAGCACTCAAGCAGTGAGTGGACAACAGTAAAAATCAGCGTGAAGGATGGTGACACACCATGAATTGGGGGAAATCTCCCACAATAAAGAGGAAGAATCTGATGAGAGGTGGGCGATGGAAACCCCTCCAAATTTGGCTAAAATCGTGAGAATCCTCATGGAAGAATTATAGAGTTGTAAGGATGACAATGAAAGGATGATAAAAGAACAAGAAAAGAAAACTTAGATTAACATAGTCCTACTACAAATCCTATCAGATATACAAAGGCAGCTGCAACATGGACCAGTAGCCAGTCATGTGGACAAACATCATACTAAGAAAACTCAAATTCCACCTGAGATACAAAATCATGGTCCTGAAAGTGGCCACATAAGGAGGAGCACCTCAAAGAAGGCCCAATGTGGATCCAAGAGACACTCATCGGAATAATCCTTTAGTGAGGAAATTGAAAACTCCAACGGATATTCTAGTAGAAAAACTAGTTCACAGTCCTAGAGGAGAAGAAGGAAGAGGAAACACTCCAAGATACATGACCCTTAGTATTTTAAGAAATCCAAACCACCCACTTTCGATGGGTAAATTACGAAGGGTGAAAAAGTGGAATTTTGGCTACTAGGCTTGAAAAAGTACTTCACAGTCCATGACTACTCTGAAAACCTAAAGGCTCAAATAACCATTTTCAACCTAATTGGAAAGGCCTCCATTTGGTGGGAGGACCTTATGATTGTGAAATGAAACCATGAGAAGGGCTTGTCATGGAAACAATTTGAGAAATACTTCAAGAAAAAGTACCTATTGGAGAAATACTTTGATGGGAAGACCAAGGAGTTCTATGAACTCAATATGGGACAAGTCACAATATATGAATATATCAACAAATTTCTTTAGATGATAAGTTATGTGCCCTACATAAAGTATGAAAAGGTAAAAATGCAATGATTTATCAATGGAATTCCTTAGTCCTTCTAGGACATAATTGAATTTGATGAGCCAAAGACCTTATAAGACACTATCTGGAAGGCAAGGTATTGCTATGAGAAATTCAAGAACAATATAGAACCTCATGAGGACTGGAAGAAGAAAATTTATATGGGATTCAAGAAGAAGGGGTTCAAATCCCCAAGATTTAAGAACCACGGGAAACGTTCTAAGACAAGACTTGCTACTAAAAGTGTATATCAGCATAACTTTCCATCTCAAAATGGTAATAAACCCTTTGGATCAGCCTTAGGTAAGACTGATAACACAAAGAGAGAACCTTTGGAATGTTTGGGTTGTGGAGAAGAACATTTATTGAGAGACTGTCCACATAGGAAACAAAACAATAGGAGGGTATACAACATCTAGGAAGCTACCATAGTCAATGATGTGGCTAGGAGCATGCCACAAATTTATGAATCCTTGGATAATAGACAATATCACCACCAATCTTCAATGGTGGAGATGGAATCATGGTTGGTACAACTAGCCACTGTAATTAAAAGAAAGGTAACAGAGGTCATACCAGCATGTCAATTCATTATGAATGGATTACCCACCCAAGAAACCTTAAATATGCTTCCTTTAGAATCTTATGACATGTTGATAGGCATGGATAGGTTGGCTTCCCATAAAACCAAGTTGGATTATTACAATAAAACTTTGGAGTGTAAATATGAAGAAGGGAGAAACATAACCCAACAAGGGATTCAAAATCATGTCTCGTTGAGACAAATATCAACCCTTCAAGTGAAGAAGTATTTCAGAAAAGGATGTCCTTTGTATACAATACAAGTGTTGAACTCTATTGAGAAAAATAAACCAACACTAGAGGCCCATCCCATATTAGGAGAGCATCAATATGTGTTTCCAGAAGAGGCACCAGGTCTACCTCCCAGAAGATATATTGACTTTTCAATAGAACTTGTACATGGAGCGGTTCCAGCTCTAGAACACCCTATAGAATGATTGCACCAAAGTTGGTTGAGCTCAAACTACATATAAAGGAGATGATGGAGAGAGACTACATTCAACCTAGTGTGTCTCCATGGGTAGCACTAGCCTTGTTTGCAAAAAATAAGGATGGTACACTCAGGTTGTGCATAGACTATAGAAAACTCAATAAGATGACCATTAAGAATAAGTATCCCTTGCCAAGGATCGATGACTTGTTTGACCAATTAAGTGGTGCTACAATTTTCTCCAAGATTAACTTGAGGTATGGATACCATCAAGTCTTAACTGAGGATGAAGACATCCACAAAAAAACCTTTAGGAAAATATATGGTCACTATTAATTTGTGGTGGTCCAATTGGGCTTACCAATGCACCAGCCACTTTTATGTGCTTAATGAATAATGTACTCAATAAGTTCCTGGAAATATTTGTATTAGTTTTCATTGATGATGTCCTAATATATTCTAATAATAGGGAAGAGAATGAAAAACATCTCAAGCTAATGCTTCAAGTGCTAAGAGAACATCATCTTTATGCCAAGTTTAGTAAGTGTGACTTTTTCCAAAAACAAGTCCATTACTCAGGCCATGTTATTTTTCAAGGAGTGGTATTTGATCCTGACAAGATCAAATACATTATGGATTGGCCTACCCCAAAGGATGTATCTGATATCAGATCCTTTATGGACCTTGTAGGATACTATAGAAGGTTCATAAAGGGATTTTCAAAGATTGGTTTCCCAATCACCTCCCTTCAAAAAAAGGGGGTTAAATTCATTTGGACATCAGAATGTGAAGAGAGATTCCAATAGATGAAATACCTTCTAACCAATGCACCTGTGCTTAATCTTGCAGACACTAATAAATATTTCCTTGTGTGTACAGATGCCTTGAAGGAAGGGCTCGGAGGATTCCTCACTCAATACAGACATGTAATTTGCTATGAATCCATAAAATTGAATGAGCGTGAAATCAATTATGTGACCCATTATTTGGAATTAGATGCCATAGTACATGATTTAAAAATGTGGAGGCATTACCTCCTAGGTAGGATATCTGTGCTTATGACATACCATAGTGGGTTGGGATATATGTTTGATCAACCAAAACTCAATTCTAGACAAGCTAGATGGATGGCTCTCCTTAGTGAGTTTGATTTTGAAATCAAACATATCAAAGGAAAATAAAATAGGGTGGTTGATTCCCTTAGTATAAGTATTAAAGTGATTCACTTGCCAGTTCTAAGCACTTGTGAATCAGACGTCAAGGAGAGAGTCAAAAGTGCACAAGAAACAAATGCATTTTTCAAGACTGTGAATTAAAACTTATAGCAAGAGACCACATGGATGAAGTATGAGGGTTATAAATTACTAAATGATTTCCTGCTAACTTACAAAGGTAGGTTGTATATTCCAAATTATGATGACTTGAAGAGGTTCATAATGGCTTAACTACACAAAACACCCTATGTTGGTCATCCTGGTTATCAGAAAATGATTGCATCCACTAGGAAATTATTCTATTGGCCCATAATGAAAAAGGACATATTTTATTACTTAGCTAAGTGTCTAGAATGTCAATAGATTAAGGTAGAGCATCAACATCCAATAGGTTTGTTGCAGCCCCTGCCAATCCCAGAATGGAAATGGGAAACCATCTCCATGGATTTCATCACAGGGTTACCAAAATCAATCAAACATAATGGCGCCATCATGGTAGTTGTGGAAAAATGGAGCAAGGTTGTTCACTTCATTCCTGTCAATTCAAATTTCAAGGCAATAGATATTTTCAGTATTTTCATTAAGGAAATATTTATACTGCATGGAATCCCTAAAGAAATCATATCCAACTGAGATACAAAATTTACCTCAAACTTTTGGGAGTCTCTATTTGTTGGTTTTGAAACTAAATTTCTATTTAGTACAACCTATCACCTTCAAACTGATGGATAGATAGAAATGGTAAACCAAGTGTTAGAGGACATGTTAAGGATGAATTTGATGCATCATCCCAAGAAGTGGGAAGACTGCCCACCACTGGTACAATTTTCCTACAAAAATGGCTATCAAGAGTCATTTAAGATGATCCCTTTTGAGGCCCTCAATGGGAGACAATGCAAGGTTCCAATCAGCTAAGATAACTTAGTAGAAATAATTACAATCAGACTAGATATGCTAAAAGATATGGAACAACAAGTATCTCAAATAAAAAAGAATCTTAAAATAGCTCAGGATAGACAGAAAAAGGACTCCTAGAGAGTTCAAAGCAGGGGATCATGTGTATCTCTGAGTTAGACCTAGTAAAATCCCCTTGAAAATGGAAGAATGTGCCAAGTTGGGACCTTGGTATTGTGTACCCTTTGAACTTTTGGATAGAGTGGGACCTATAGCATATAGACTAGCACTTCCTCCCATAGTGAAGGCACATAATGTTATCCATGTTTCATTACTGAAGAAATATACACATGATTCTAATCATATAATTGATTGGTCTATGATTCAGGTGGAACTAGAGGGAAAATTCCTGCCACAACCACAATACATAATAGACAATAATGAAATCCAACTCAGGAACAAAACCATTGCACATGTCAAGTTGTAGTGGAAACACTTTGGTCCAGATGAAGCTACATGGGAAATGGAGGATTCCATGAAACAGACATACCCATTTTTGTTTACCTCTATACATAAAAAGTACATCAGAAGATGGAACATCGAGGATGATGTTCCTTTAAGGGGGAGGGGATTGTAATATATTTATTTCCCCCAGCTTGTAAATATAAATATAACTTTCCAAAAGGCTAGGGAAGACTGAATATGTGTGAAGGTTGGATATGATGAACCTTTTTGTTATAAAAGGTAATGTATGTATTTTTGTTATTAATTAAAAATAGAAAGTGTTTCATAATTGTTGAAGAGGGGGTTTTCCAATATAAACCATGAATCTATGAGAGAGATGGTGATGGGAACCAACAATGGTTGATATGACCCCCACCAAAATAGTACCTTATTGGATTTAAATTATTCATACCTGGAATAGTCCTCTGACCTAGAAATAAATTATCAGTCAGGATGGTAGTTGGGAATCCCTCCTCAAGAGTTAATGAGGAGATGGGTAAGCGAACCCTTCTGAAATATTTCCTAACCTGGCCATGAAATGGGGATTCATACCCACGTGACCTTAGTGATGAAGGAAAGAAAAGAAGGAAGTTCATTGGCATAGGGGATTCTGAAGGAAAAGAGTGGAGAGACCATTCTTCCTGAATGAGAGAGCACGTGAAACTCTCGGGATTATGTGCACAATTGAACAAAAAGATCGCTCTAGATGAAAGAATTCACTGGAAGCATTTTCATTCCAAGATGATAAACAGGGCTACATGAATATGAGTGACTGACGAAGTACTCCTTGTAGGCCCCCTTACTTGGTGAAAAGAAAACTAATTTCCAAGTTCCTGTAGGAGGAGGAGAGTAACCTCTGTCCCTGAATGCCATTGGACAAGAATGAAGAGTCTCTCTCAGAGCATCATGATCTAGCTAGGGGGTGGCCAACAATAAATCCATCTGGTATTTTTTGTGCCTACGGTTGGGTGGAAACGGGAAAATATCTCAGTAGTTGCTTCACTATCATGTTTCTTGATAAGTATTCTTATACTCTGTGTACTAGAATCAAAACAATGGTTGAATTTTTATGTCTATGATTAAATTTACATTGTTTGATTAATCATTATAAGTGTTTATTGTTTTTCTATGAGTCCTTTTATTTGCATGGCCTTTGTTTACCTCAACTTATCAGCAAGGGAATCAATATACATGGGTCTTCAAATGAATATAGGAATAGGTTTACAATTCCTGTACTCACTGAGAAATAACTTCCCTTGTTTTATAACTTAATTTCTATTAATGGAAGACACTCCCTTCAAACCAGTCGTTCATGAGACCATGGGCTTATGCCCATGACCTTAACCAAATCTTGGTGAAGAATTATGAGTGTAGACATTGGATATTTTTAAAGTTCCATATGATCGAGACTTTGGAACCCTTCGCTAGGTTTGAAGGGAGCTAATCCATCTTGGCTTCAAAAATCTAGGAGTTCATAACTCCAGGATGTTATGACCTTACCACTCTCAAACCAATTGAAGGAAAACTATTGTTTCGGTTACCAACAAGGTTGATCGACATCTAGTAGTTTCCCCTAACTATGACCATTGGGACCTACCCACCATTAAATCTTGACCCACTTACAGGTCTTGAAGTACTGTGAGCCATAGATCCGAGGATTTTTGGGGTCTTCCCCGACCATTGGATCTACGTTGTGGTCAGTATAGCATTGAATGCTTCAGAAAATAGAGGTGTCATAACCCCAAAACCCCTGAAAGTCAGAGTTGTGAATTAATGTGAGCCATGGATCTGGGGATTCCATCAAGAACCCCTCCCAACTGTCCAACCCACCGGTGTAAGGATTTATGGGTAGCATTTTTTCGAAGTCATACTCTGAGGGAAAAGAAGTATCAAACGGGTAGAACTCTTGAATGCCAAAGTCAGGAAGTGATGTAGACCATATATCCTAGGATGCTTCAGGATCTCCCATGACCATTATATCTAGACCGTGGTCATCCTGGTGCTGACCACTCCGGGAGAAAAGAGGAATTCACACAGTGGATTCCCTGAACGTCAAAGTTGTGAAGTAATGGAGGTCATAGATATATGGATCTACATGGATACATCTCAACTGTGAGATCTAAGGGGTGTTGGAAGGATGTGAGTCTTGAGTGAGGTGGCACACTAACATCACCCAGGGTGATGTGGGACCACGTTCGACGTGCCATGTGTCACCTTGATTCATGATTTTCATAGACTCTATATGCCATTAGAATGTGACACATGTCACCCATTGATGGGGCCACATGTCATATTTTCCTTCCTGCATGTCACCCACTGGCACATTATCGCTTAGTGTATTAGCAGGTGGAGTACTTAGGACCCACTTGTCCTTGCTTCTATGTTTAATACACCACCACGTGTAAGGGTGGACCCTTCGGAAGTCCAAGACTTTGAAACTATGGAGGTTTGGGGTGTAGTATCGTAGATAATCCGAAAGGACTGAACGCCAGAGCCACAAAGTGAGATTTTCAGATCCTTCATGAGTTCAGTATTTCGATGCACTGGAGGATATGCGCATATAAAAAAAGGGGCATTTAGCGCCGAACGCTGAATTTTCCTTTAGCATATGTGTTAAACAAGGATGAAGTTCCACCATTGGATTGGGTGGTGGATGGAATCCCATCGTAGATGTAGGAACGTTGGGAAATCTTCGGGACTTAGTGGAACTTAGGATGGTACAAATAAGATGGACATATATGGGCACCACATGGCCTTTTACTAATAATGCCTGAAGAGCATTGGAAGGGAATACCTCCCAATCTTGAGCTTGGATTTGAGCAGGGTAGTAATTGTTAGATAACTCTTGATGAGAAGAAGGGAATGTCTATCCCGGGGGAAGGATTTGAGATGGTTAAGGAAAGAGAATTTTTTATTCCCCATCCCTAAAAAGGGTACTTGAGGGTCAGGTGTGTTACAAGAATCATGTAGTCTTCCATTTCCATTAGTTGGCTTAGCCTCTCCTGTACTGCACCACTTTCTGTCATGTTGGTAATTGTTGCTACGCACAGACTGGTAACTGGAAATTGTTCGACAACATAGGTATTCCAACAGAGGGCGAACACCTTCAGTAACCACTCACATAACCAGATCAAAGATCAACACACCAATGTTTTCACATGGTAAAACCCCTATGGGGAAACATCCACGGCCCAGCCAACGTGGCCACTTAGAGAATTTTATTAATGCAAAGAAAAAAATTACTGAGAGATTTACAAGAGAGTTTCTCACAATCGATCATCGGAAAATGACCCTCCATGCTCTTTAAATAGATATCATGGACCAATCGGGTGTTAAGCCACGGATCAATGGCCATTAAT
>JASDQU010303023.1:2088-13766 GCA_032191745.1 Picea mariana | reverse complement strand
AACTTGCAGAGCTAAGTGCAAGTGATTGTAAGAAGGATTTGTGTTGTGCCAAGCTCAGGGAAGGAGGATCTAGCAAGGTGCATGAAGATATCCTATCCTATGTGGAGTTGGTTTTTTTTCTCTAAGCATTGAAAGAAGATAATAAATAAGGCGAAGAGTTGGTTGACGTAGCCCCACGATGGGGGTGAACCACGTATATCCTGTGTTGTGGTTTCTTTGTGTCATTGATGTGATTTATTCTTAGTGTTGAATCTTTATGTGTGTTAGATGCATCTGATATAGTAGCTTAGTTCTTAATAACTTGGATGAATGCTAGATATGTTGATGCTATGTGCTAAATGGTTAGATATGATTAGATCTTGTTGAATATTGTGTTGTTATGTAATTAGGGTTTTACCTGCGATGTGAATAAAGGGTTAAAGACTAATGAATGTTAACTGCTAAGTTCTTTGTTAAGTATTGTGATCATATATCTATGTCCCAACTAGGTTGTAGACACTTGGGTCCTACAACCCCCCCTGCCTCTACCTCAGGTGAGACTTCATATACTTCGCAGGTGTTCCTGAAAGGGCCGGTAGTTAGGGTTTTGTTGGTGCGTTGTCGAAGCATTGAACCCTAGATCTACCCCTATGCCAACAATGACCCTTTATTTCTCTGTAATCAATGGAAAATGATGTCTATGAACAACAAGTTTTTCTCTTATGTTAATCCTGTGCAACATTTCTTCCATGGTGCTTGCCAGAATGTCCAGTTTAGCTTCTAAATATTCCAGCTACTCCTTTGTTATTTTCTCCCTTTCTTGTGCCTTTATCTTTGACCTTTTGATCAACAAATTAGTTTCCACACTAATTGTGTTGTCCTGCATCTCCTTGAATGTAGTAGTGTTACTTTATCTCAACTAAAATTCCATCTCTGAATCAAAGGAATCTAGGTAATGTAAGAGAGCTAAACCAGGAGGTGGTATTATATCAGCGGGCATGGAATTGTAAATTTGATTGAATCTAGATGAAAAGTGTTGCACTATCTCTCCTAGATGTCTTTTCAAATCATCATACTCTTCTTAAATGAGAAAAATATTTCTCTTGATCTCTCCTTTACCAAGGAAGACTTCTACAAACTGATGAAAATTGGAGATGCTTGCAACTGAAAATGTTTTGAACCATTCCTTAGCTTTATCTTGTAAAGATAGACCAAAAAGTCTGATGCATACATCATTTTCCTAAACCTTAAATAGATCAAGAAATTTCTCAAAACCCTGAATGTGTTTCTCAACAATGATGTTACCATATTCTCCATCAAACCTAGGAAGGTATTTGTAGTAATTGATAGGGAAATCATGGAGTATGGGTGGTAAGATAAGAGACTTGTATCTATATGGAGTATTTACAGGTGTAGGAGTATGTACAGGGGCTGTAAAACTTGGCTTGATATATTAAGGATCCTCCAGCAACAACACCTTACAATCCTCCTAATTTATGAATATGACTTCAGAAGTTTTACCCACTCCAACATACAATACCTTTGAATGCATGAACTTTGAACTAGCAGATTGGACGGCTGACACTTACCTCAAATCAATGGTCTCTATTTACTTCATGCTTTGGGATTTAGAGCTTTTCACAACACAACACTCCAAATCCTTCAGAGTGTCGAATTGGATCTACGATCCATGTGTCCCTCTCAATAGATGTTTGAGATCTACTCTGGCCTTCGGGAGTTCTTGAACCTTAACAATTTATGCCTATGTTCTCTCAAACTGTCAGACTTCTGAATAGTTGGAAATATTCTGACATGTGGCCCTGACACAAATGGTCAGGATCTTCTCCGGGCTTCAGAGCTTCATGGTTTTTCCGTACTCTTGCAGCAACACCTTAAATATTCTAGATAGTTGGACTTCCAAACCATGCTTGATCTGCAGAAATGTGTACTCATGACTGACGATCCAGATTGACTTTGGATCCCACGACTTTGGGAAATTTTCCTCCTCTGCAATTGTTGTAGGTGAATCCCCCTACAGACAATTGGATTCCCTCTTAGTCTCTAAACTCCTAAGACCAAGATAGAAAAGTGCTTAACATGGACACTAACTTCCTTTTAGATCCTATCAAGATAATGAATGAAAGAGAAGGAGAAAGATATGTACCTTATTAGCGACGTTTTTCCTTGCAAAGTCTTGGCTGAGCTTTGATCCTAAGCTCTCTGATAGGTCCTGAAAAACAAACAAATACACAATGGACTTCCTACTCTACTGATATTAGCTCAATAATAGATCCATCTACTACAGACAAATTCATATGGAACAAGCACAAGTTTGAAAGAAATAGGCCAAGCATTGATTATATTAATGAGAACAAGTAAAAGTACTTACAATCCTTTGAATGAAGGTGCAACAGCTTCTTCCAATTCTCCTTGTCTAAACCCTTTGCTTAAGTAATCTCCATTGATTGCTTTGATGGCATCTCACTCATGAGATCATAAGTTTCACATCTCCCAATCTCCATTGTCAATACCTTCTTATGAGATCATAAGTTAGGTATAATTCTCAATCTTCCTTGTACCTTTCACCATGAGAAGGCCTCCTTATATAACCTTGGAGAGGTCCAAACACTTGAGAGATATTTGGGATGAGTTGAGGATTCCTCTCCTTCATTTGAGGATATTCCCAAAGATCATGCCTTGACCATCTATTCGAATCCAACTACCTTCAGGAATTGAGGGATTCTTCCCTTATTTGCCTCAACAAACCCAAAATTTGCTAAAAAAAGGTAGCGCTCCCCTAAAAAGGTGCACAGGGCACTCAAGCACTCCCCCAAAGAGGCTCAGGGAGCACCAGCACTCCCTGATAGTGGGTAGGGGAGCGCTCCTCTCCAAAATTCAGTTTTTGAGTGTTTTTTCCATGGCAAAAGGTTTGTACTCCCTGTCAAGTGACTTCTCTTCTTCAAAACTAGTCTTTGGGGTGTCTTAAGTATCTTTGTAATGTCGTTAGAGGCACGTCATAGGCAAGATGGAAGTATATTTTTTGTGACACTTGCAACATTTGTAGTTAAGATGCAACACTTGCGGACAAGATGTGACACTTACAACACTTGTAATGATGACACTTGTGACACTATCGAAGTGAGTAATTTTGAGGTGTAACAAATTTCCCCCCAAAGTACGAAGTTAGAAGACGATGATGATTGAAGTACTTTCTAGACTTTTTCGAGCAAGGGTATGGATGTAGAGAAACTAGAAAAAGCTGCACACAACCATCAAACAAATATTATGACATGTTTCAAAACCCAAGGCAGGCATACCTATGCTTGAGTTATAAAGACTTTTTAGGTATGGCCTCCATAAAATACACTGTGGATCCATAATTATATTGACAAAATGGTATAGCCACTGTAGATACAATGTGGATCTATACTCCTATGACCTGAACTAATTGTAGCCACAAAGAATACACAATAGATCTATGAGATGACAAGACATAGCCACGACCAATACAAAGTGGATCTATGTAACAGTATATGTGTCATGGTTCAAAAGAACTCCTTCACAACCTGGGCAAAGTACATATAAGAGTGATGACTCAACCTAGGGTCTTCTTACTGATCCCGATGTAGTACAAATCTAACCATGTGAATAGATGTCCTGATGTTGGACATGGAAAAAACCACTTGATTACCGGTCAATGAGGTAAACCATTAACAAGGCTTGTTTCTCTACTAGATGGAAAAAAAGATAAGGGTGGATGAAATGAAGGTTAAAAAGAGGTGATTGTTTCATTTTTTTAACGAGCTTGACACAGGAAAAGAACTATGCTCAGGGTTCTGAGTTCAATCCCTAGATTATTGTTTCATTTTTTAACGAGCTTGCTATAGAGAGGAAAACTATGCTCAAATATTTTGTTTCTTTTTTTTAACGAGCTTGCTACAGAGAGGAGAAACTGTGCTCGTGATCTCTATTTCATTTTTAACAAGCTTTCTATAGAGAAGAGAAACTATGCTTGTGACCTCTGTTTCATTTTTTAACGATCTTTCTACAGAGAGAAAAAACTATGCTCGTAGACTCTTCTTGATCATGGCTTCCAAGAAAATAACGCTTTGGAAGAACACCATGTCAAGGGACAAAACTCGGTCATGGCTTCCAAGATATCTTCACTGGATGGAAGAAAATCACTCTGGAAGAATACATGTCGAGGGTCGTGACAAGGGTAAGGAGATCAGCCTCCTATAGTCCTACCAAAGAGATCACCATGTTAACTACTGGATCCAAATCATCAGAAGTTGAAGTCATGGGAGACAATGCCACATAATTGACATGTGGCGGGGGCGATACTGTTGTCATATAAGAACCATTCAGGGAGGTAATCCAGTCAGGAATGATGAAGGAAAGTTGATTAATAGTCACAATTCGTCCATCGTGAGGGAAAGATATCACACAGAAAAGAGTGGACACAACAGCTTTCATTGAATAGACATAATCCCGCCCAAGGAGTAAAGAGAAATCCAAGGGGTCTCGGACTACCATGACATCAATAAAGACAATTTTCCCTCCCAAAGTTACCAGAAACTGAGGAAGGGTCCCTAAAGGTTGACTAGTTCTTCTGTTAAAAGCTAATAGATTATGTGTAACCAGTGCAAGCTGAGGACAACCCAAAGCGTGCCAAGCAACAGAGGAAAAAATACTAATGGACACACCTTCATCTATCAGCATTTGAGTAATGTCCCGACCACAAACCTGTACTGTAATCTAGAAAGGAATGTGAGAGGGACGACGAGGTCCAGTTAGCGCACCCCAATAAAAAAGGATGGCTTCATTGCTTGGAAGGGATTTTGTGGTAGAAAGAGGAATTCCCCCCAGCATGGTAGATTCTGAATCAATGATAAAAATGTGGGCAGTATCGGGTTTACTCTCTAGAGGGAGAGTAGGATCAACTGATGATGGGATCGGATTGACCACGTGGGCACTCTTCAAAAGAAGAGTGGGATTGACCGATGATGTAACCGAAGAAATCACTTTGGCACTCTTCGGATGAANCCCACTCTTCTTTTGAAGAGTGGGATTGACCGATGATGTAACCGAAGAAATCACTTTGGCACTCTTCGGATGAAGGGTGTGACTGACCGAGGAAGGGAATGGATTAGTCACTTTGGCACTCATCAAAGGAGGAGTGGTATCAACCAATTACAGAACTGGATCGACCACTTCAGTTTCATTCTCCAAGGGGAGAATGGATTCGACGGGTGGAAACGGATCGACCACTTTGGTGTCACTCTCTAACGAGAGAGTGGGGTCGACTAGGGATGAAAAAAGACTGACTACTTGGGTTACACTAATTTAATGAAGACTAGGGATGATTGATGACGGAACTGGATCAACTACTTGGATTTGTGGTTCAATCGAGGAGGAAACTAGATTGACCACTTGATCAACCGAACTAACGGGGGATGGAACTGGATTGACCAGTCCATCAACTAATGATGGGTTTGGGGAAATCTTATGATAACCTTTTGGAAGTTGAAGTTTTTCCAAAAGAGAAAAATCCTCATCCATACAAGGACAAAGGTGAGAATAATGATAACCTTTTCATAACATACAAGGGAATTTGACAGTTTTCTTCTTCTTACCAACCTAAACCTCACTAGTTGACGGGGCATCACCAACATGTCTAACAGAGGCTGATGATGTTGAGGACCAAATTTCTAAGACCTTTGGAATACCAGGGAAATCCCTCAGAAAGTGGTCACCCTTACAAAGACTGCAAGGGAATTTGGGTTTCGAATTCTTCATTTTAATCTTGTTGACCTCATCAACACTCCTAGTATTATTAACAATAACTGGTTTCTTAGATCCAACATATGATGTTGTTGGGGCCTTGATCCTTTTCGAGCTCTTCTTATTTTTCTCTTTCTGTTTCTTCTTCTTCTGATCAACCTGACTACTTTATTTAAATCTTTCACTAGACGAAGAAGGAGAAAGGGAAGGAGACTTAATGGGTGACGAAGGATAAAATTCAACATCAGTTTGATGTGTGGGAGGTGTACTGACATCTAAATTATTAGGTCTAGTTGAAACATTGGGAGGATTCAAGATCACTGGAGTGGGGAACAACCAAAATGGTAATCCAATGGTGAGTCCCGGAAGACTTAGTGTGGAAATGTATGGAGGACCAAAGTTTCCAAACGAAGGAAAGGTATAAGGTTCCCCGGGAGAAGGGGTTCCTCCATTGGTACTCTTGGGATTTGATGCCATTAACATTGACTCAACCTAAGGTCCACTAAGTAAGACAACCAACACATGCTATGAATCTGAGAAGAAAACAATCAAACAAAACCTTCCCACAATGAAACCACTAGTTGGTGATGAAATCCAACGTCGTGAGATCAAAATAGGAAGAGGCAGGGATAGAGTGGGTGGATCAGTTACATTGGTGACCTTCTTAATGGACTTACGCCTTGGTGCAAGCTTCCAAGCAGAAATTGTGGATTTACCCTCCAAGGACCCCAAGTGAGTTTGACCAATGTTTGTTCCAGGTAGAGTGAGACTTCCCTTCACCATCACCTTGTGTGAGACCCTAAATATTATGGCTACTAAGGTCACCAATTCGTGGTCATCTCTAGGTGGGTGTAGTCGACAGTCCGATCCAAGCGTATGGGTAGGATAACAAGTCTAAAATCAACTCGAGAGGCTCCCACACATAATCATGGTTATACCCTCAAGTGACCCCCAATATATGATCCAACCTCTACAAATAGTTGAACCACAGAGGGATAATCTCTGTAACTCACCCGAATGCGACCTCGTGCATAACCCCTGTGTGAGAGGGGGATCCCAAAAATCCTATATGACAATTGGATTTTCTCTCCCAAATCACAATATGCTAAGTTTGTTTGATAGCTTTGGAAAGTTATCCTTTCAACCTATTCCAAATCCCTACACCTTAAACTAATGTAGGTTTGCTAACAAAGATGTAAAAAATATGATAATTTTTAGTTAAGCGTTAATTTTAGTGGTTTTTTTTACTCAGAGGTGTATGCGAGTGAATACTTGATGATATTATGACTCGGTTCCCAAAACATGCATAAGAAATGATAAGCAATATTTTCTTTCAATGAATGTCTAATTAAGGGAAGGAGAAGGATTTTCCTTTCACTATAAAACACCAAGATGAAATGACCTGATGCAATAGTCCTCAATAAGGAATCAAACGCAATGCTAAATGTTTGTATGTGACTGATAACCAATATATGTAAAGCTTATTATGCTAATCGAACTTCAAGAGTTGTGAGATTTAAGCAATCTAGAAGCAAACTTCACATAAACCAAAAGACACCCTTGTTGTGATCAAACAAGAAATAGAAAGCCAAAAACTCAAAAGGAAGGAGAAAAATCTTGGACAAGATGCGATCAAACAAATCTAAGAATAAAAAGACAATGTGGAGAAGATCAAATCAATGGGAAAAAGGCCAAAACAATATATGGGAATGGAAACCAAAATCATATCTCCTCCCCAGCGGAGTCGCCAATTTCTGTTGTAGGTGAATCCCCCTACGAAGAAGTGGATTCCCTCTTGGTCTCTAGACTCCTAAGACCAAGAAATAAAAGTGCTTAACATGGACATTGACTTCCTTTTATATCCTATCAAGCTAATGAATGAAAGAGAAGGAGAAAGATATGTACCTTATTAGCGATGTTTGTCCTTGCAAAGTCCTAGCTGAGCTTCGATCCTAAGCTCCCTGATAGGTCCTGCAAAAAAAAAAACGACACAATGGACTTCCTACTCTAATGAGATTATCTTAGTCATAGATCCATCTACTGCAGACAAACTCATATGGAACAAGCACAAGTTTGAAAGAAACAGGCCAATAACAAGTAAAAGTAATTACAATCCTTTGAATGAAGGTGCAACAGCTTCTTCCAGTTATCCTTGTCCAACCCCTTTGCTCAAGTAATCTCCATTGATTGCTTTGATGGAATCTCACTCATGAGATCATAAGTTTCACATCTCTCAATCTCCATTTTCAATACCTTCTTATGAGATCATAAGTTAGGTATAATTCTCAATCTTCCTTGTACCTTTCACCATGAGAAGGCCTCGTTATATAACCTTGGAGATGTCCAACCACTTGAGATATCTTTGGGATGAGTTGAGTATTCCTTTCCTTCAGTTGAGGATCTTCCCTAAGATCATTCCTTGACCATCTATTCGAATCCAACTACCTTTAGGAATTGAGGGATTCTTCCCTTATTTGCCTCAACAAACCCAGAATTTTATAAACAAAGGGCAGCACGCCCCCAAAAGGGTGCACAGGGTGCTCAAGCACTCCCCCAAAGAGGCTCAGGGAGTGCCAAAACTCCCTGACAGTGGGTAGGGGAGCCCTCCTCTCCAAAATTCAGTTTTTGAGTGTTTTTTCCATGGCAAAAGGTTTGTACTCCCTGTTAAGTGACTTCTCTTCTTCAAAACTAGTCTTTAGGGTGTCTTAAGTGTCTTTGTGATGTCGTTAGAGGCACAACATAGGCAAGATGGCAGTATACTATTTGTGAAACTTGCAACACTTGTAGTTAAAATGCGACACTTGTGGAAAAGATGTGACACTTACAACACTTCTAATGACGACACTTGCGACACTATCGAAGTGAGTAATTTTGAGGTGTAACAACAACATATACCTTAAGTTTGTCGAAGCATCTAAGTCTGAAGGACTTTAAAGGTTTAACATTCGCACTTCTTACCTGGATCCAGTGGCTATTGATCCTTGTGCTTAGATCTGATGGATGGGATATGTTCTCCTTACCTGCATTCTCCTCCTCTTGGTTAGGACTTAATCCAATGACCCATATTTGTTCCTACAGCCAATCCAGTGACTATTGTAGCTTCTTCCTCCTCTGATGCACCTATGATTTCCTTCCAATGAAGAATTTCTCAAATTTTCTCAAAGGCTCAAACTTTGAGTACTTATTCTATAGGGATGAATCTTTGGCCTCTACTTGCGTTTTGAAAAATGCTACTCCTTATGAGATTTGTTCAACACTTCGGATGAACTGTGAGTGCACACTTGTACCTCTCCTACAATATAAGACTTGGACTATGTTCTCCTTCTACACTCCTTTCAGGGCACTACATGTACTTGCGCTATCTCTCCTGAGCTTATGATTGCTCGAAATCACAGGGGCTCAACTCTTTGTTCTTTCCATATGACTTCTCATGCCCTCCTTGCAATCACACTCTTCCTTCTGAGATTTCACCAACACTTTAACAGTATGTTGGATTCATGCACTCTTTTTCACTCAACTCTCCTAATTCCTGAACTTGAGAGACTCACCCATGCACTCCTTGTGTTTCCTCTCAGAGACTTCAATAACTATTATGTGAACTCCTTGCACTCATTTACATCTTCAGATCTGAGGCGATGCTCAGGATCTATACAACTACGGCCCATTAGAGGTGATTTACATTTATCCTTATACAATACAAAGGATTGGAATTTCTCGATCCTTACAACATTTAATTACTTTAAATTTTACATCATAAATTCAAAATGAGAATGTTGGTGCTTCTCTTTCTTCAGGATCTGCTCCCTCCTATTGTGTTGTTGTGCTAGTTGTTGACGTGTTGATGAGTTGGAGCAATGCTCCTGCATCATACTCCACTGCTGACAAAAATAATGAGATCCTACTCATGGATCCTCTGCTATTGTTGTGTTGGATACTCCTGGGTCCCAAACTTCACTCTGGAGTTGTCCACATGCTCCTCTTCTTTTTTGTTGTTGTTGTTGTTGTTGTCCTGTTGTTGCTGCAAGCTCTCCTCTTGGTTTCCAGATTTTATGTTGCAAGGATTCATGTGTCTTGCCACTGCAGTCTCCCCTTTTTGGCTTACACTTATTGATGATTATCTCTTTTTCTAAATTTAGCATCAAACTTCTTATCTCCTCTTTATCCCTATCCATATTGTCCAGGGGCTGGCTTCTCTCTTGTATTCTGCTCAGCTGCATCTCCTCCTCTTCATCAATATGCAACTTCACATGTTGGATGATCCTACTCTGGGTTATTACTCTTTCTCCTAGGGCTTCCAATTCTTCACACATATCAAAAAAATCCATGATGTTTGCTTTCTCTCCTACTGCAGGTTCTAATTATGCAGTTGTCTTCTGTTCATCTCCATTACTGCAATTTATTAGAAATTCCACTGAATGTTCTTATTTCCTCCTCCCTCTATCATATGAAATAAAATAATTTTTGGGTTGTCTATTAGCTTCCTTACAAGCAACATATTCATTGGAATTTTCTTCTAATCCCTCTCCAAGAGATACTATGATCTCCCCTACCATCAAAACATGGTTAAGGTCCTCTCTTCCCTCCAAAATTTGGGAAGATGTTTCTCCTTCTTCCGCCTCCATGAGAGTCTTTGTTGGTTGTCTTCCTTCTCCTACACCTACAACACATTCATTGTTAGTTTTAAAAAATATTGGCCCCATGGCCTCTTCCCTAGATACCTCCTGCATCACTTCCTCATGTACAACACATGCACTAGCCTTTGATGGGTTGCTTGGTAGGAATATACTGATTCCCCCAATGATCATAATGCACCTCTGATCTCCCTCCTTGAGAGTTGAAGTATTTAACTTCTCATCATATTCATTCACATGGTCTGCAACCCCACATGAATCTTCATGCTGATGAAGGTTCTCTCATGCCTCTTCCTCCTCTCCTGTCAACACTCCTTGTTGATCTAAACTCTCCTCTGAGTTCTCGAGACTCTCAGACAGTCCCACCTCCTCTTTTCCCACATGTAACCTAAATTTTCAGTTCTTCCCTCCTGGAAGTCTATGAGATCTTCAACTGATCTCTTTTCATTTCCCTCCTAGGAATCTGTGAGATCTGTAGTTGATATCTCTTCCTCCTCATCGAGGCTCTCTCCAATTTATGTCTCACAGATGTAAACCATATCCTCCTTTGTGTCACTGAGGTTTTCCACTTGCCTCAACCACCTCTTAAACATTTGCTTAAGCATCCTGGAAATCAATTCTTGGAAAGGTCACTTTACCTTCCCCTTCATGGGCCACTCATACCTCCAACTTCCTTGTTTCATTATCTGCCATTGCAACATTAATATGTTGAGCTCCTCTCTGGTCTCATTGAGATCTTTATCCATATCCTCTTTGCTCATCTTCTTGCGGTCTCCTCTCGGACCTTCTCTATGGCCTTTAGTATCCATTTTCTCTTTTTCCACTTCTTCTCTCTATTCATTGTCTGCAAACATAATCCCACTCTGATACCACTTGACGCAAACCCCCACCACTCCCAGCGGCTTGTGCAACCTCCCTGTTTAAGGATCATTCAAACTAAGGAGCTGAATTAGATCTTGGGCCCTTGTTGAGCCCTCAAAATAATTTACCACATGTATTTTTCCCTTTCCCTTCACACAACTCTATGTTAGCGAGGGTCTATTTAACCAAGAGGAGAAATCCACATGGCTTGATGCCAAAACCGTGGGCTAAAAATTTAAGCAGCGGGAACTCCAGCACTTCGGAGCTCTGGGATTCAGGATTTCCAACAACAACACCTTACAATCCTCCCAATTTTTGAATGCATGAATATTTGAATCAACAGGGATCAATGACTCACAATATGCTCTGATATCTATGACTCATGGGGATTTTAGGAGTTTTACCCACTCCAAAATACAATAC
>JASDQU010303022.1:0-13805 GCA_032191745.1 Picea mariana | reverse complement strand
TGTTAGAATCTTTGCTGGCAGGTTGGTCCTTTGCGGCAGTGGATGCAAAGCGTCACTCTGGGGGTTTGGCCACTAGATGGTCTCTTCAAAAGTGAAACTGTAAACGGATTTGGGGTTTTGAATCGAGGATCGGTCTCAATGTTTTCTCTACTAATTTGGGTCGTTATTTGAATTTGGTAAAAACCTATGGTCCTTACACTGGTAGGCAACATTATTGGGAATCCCTGGCAAAATTTTCTTGGTTCACTGCAAAGGAGGTTGTTTTGGGTGGTGATTTTAACTTCTCCTTAGGTGCAGCGGAGGTCTGGGGTCCTCGAACAAACCCAGACCCTTTGACCAATTACTTTATACATTTTCTGAATCAACATGCATTGTTGGATATTGAGCCTATAAAAATACAACTGACTTGGAGGAATAGGCGGACTGGGGATGAACGTGTTTCTAAACGACTGGATCATTTCATTCTAAAGGAGGAGCTTGTTGAATAATTGGCCCTTGTCCATCAATGGGTAGCCTGTAGCGGTGAATCGGACCACAATCTGATTGTCATGGATTTATGTGGTAGGGTCTGTCATGCTCCCAGTCCTTTTAAATTTTACAAGGGATGGTTACGGGATCCAGATTACCAAGCCTTGGTATGTAAGTTGTGGATTCCCATCGGGAAAAATCCAGCTACTCATGCTGCTATACTTTTTTTGGATAACCTGAAAAGAATCAAATATCCAACAATCTCTTGGGCACATGAGAAAAAATTGAAAGAGGAGCAGGAGTTAATACACATTCAACAGACTCTGATGGATTGGCAGGTTGGAAATGGTAGGGGGTATTGTTCTAGGGAGGACAAAGAATATCTGGTCAGATTAGAACTTAGGCAGAGAGATCTTTTGGTCGATAAGGAAGCTTTATGGAGACTCAAAAGTCATGCTATTTGGCTTACCTGTGGGGATGAGAATACAAAATTCTTTCACTCTTTTGCCGAAGGTAGGAAAATGACAAACACTATTTGGGGTCTTAGACGGGGTGATGTTCAAACTGTCAATTCTTTTGAAGGTCTGTCTACTTTGGGGATCTCTCATTTTAAAGATCTTTTCAAGGCACATGTGGGAACCTCCATTGCAGAAATTGTTAAAGTTTTCAGGCTATTCCCTCATTTTGTGGAGGAGGAAGATCATATGTCCTTGATGGAGGAGGTCACAGAAAAGGAATTATTGGAATTCTTGCACTCTTTTCAAAAAGGTAAAATTCCAGGTCCGTATGGTTGGTCGATTGAATTTTATATGGGTTTTTTTGACTTGTTGGGTAGTGATATATTAAAAGTGGTGGAAGAATCCAAGATAAATGGTCATATTCATGATCCACTAAATTCCACTTTCATAGCATTAATTCCCAAGGTGGATAATCTCTCCTCCTTTGACGATTTTCGACCTATTTCTTTATGCAATTGTCTTTATAAGATCATCTCTAAAGTTATCAGCAGGAGACTAAAAGACATTCTTTCTAGGCATATTTAAGTAAAAAGTTTGGCTTTCTGGCAGGCAAATAGATTCATGAGGCTATTGGGGTTGCTCAGGAAGGCCTACACAACACGAAAAGCAGAAAAATTAAAGGGGAGGTTATAAAAATTGACCTATCGAAGGCCTATCATAGGGTAAATTGGCTTTATATTCGGATTTTGTTGATATAGCTTGGCTTTGGGGTGGCTTTCACAAATTGGATTATGGGCTACCTCACTATTGTTTCTTTCTCCATTTTGATTAATGGTTCTGCATCCTCATTCTACAAATCGGAAAGGGGAGTTAGACAAGGATGCCCTCTCTCTCCGCTCCTTTTTCTATTGGTTGTTGAATGTCTTATTCGTTTCTTGCTTGAGGCAAATACTACAGGAAATTTTAGTGGCATAAAAATCTCTCTAGGTTTATATATCTCTCATTTACTCTTTGTTGATGATATATTAATTTTCTGTGATGACTCTAGAAGGGACACTGAAAAGCTTTATGAGGGCCTAACTCTTTGTAAACAAGCGATGGGTATGTTAATCACTGAGCAGAATTCTAGTATTACCCTTGCATACATGGATGGGGCGGAGTCTTTATTTATTACTTTTAGGCTCCCATTCCAAGTTTTTGACTTGGATGAGGGATTGAAATATCTCGAGTTTCAGTTAAAACCAAATGACTATAGGAAGTTAGACTGGTTGTGGCTCATTGCAAAACTTGAAAAAAGATTAAAGGTTTGGAGCCATCGTTGGTTGTCCCGAGATGGACGTTTAGTTCTTGTAACGGCAGTGTTGGAGGCTATCTCGGTATACTGGATGTCTTTATCTTGGATTCCAAAAGGTATGTTGGAAAAGGTCAGGAGGTTGTGCTTTTCTAATCTATGGTAGGGGAACAAGGATAAAAAGGTATTTCCCTGGGTTCGATGTGAGCCGATTGTTGTTCCAAAGGCTTTAGGGGGCTAGGGTTTAAAAAATGTTTTTTCATTTTCAAAATCAATTGCAACGAAGTGCTCTTGGTGCCTGATAAAAACTGCAAACCTCTGGACTAGAGTAGTTTATCAAAAATATATCTCCTCTCACTACTACAGACTGGATCTGAAATACAAACAAAACTTCGACAGGTATTTCTTTTATCTAGAAAGCTTTGATTAAGGCATTTGATCTCATTGGGAATAACCTGGTTTGGTGGGTTGTTTCTGGTCTGTCAGTACGAATTGGCATGGATTTGTGGCCTGGTTGCAAATTAGGACACTTATTACCTACAGGGACTTGGAATAGATTGGCTCAGGGCGGTTTCTACTATCTTGCACAGGTCAGGGATCCCATACATTCAAATATGTGGCATCAAGGTTGGTTGTCGGGGCACGGGCTAGGTCTCTTTGAGGAGGACCTTATACATTGGGACGGATATTTACAGGCACTCAGGGACACCTCTATTCAGCTAGTTGATAGAGATGATGAATTAATTTGGGATGGTGTCAGGGATGGAGAATATACCCCTCGTCCGGGATATAGAAAATTATGTGTCGATTTACATCAGAGAGATACTCTTTGGTGGTGGAAGAAGATATGGAAACAACATTGCTTGGTGAAAGGGAAGCTTCTGGTTTGGTCGATTCTGGCAAATAAATTACCTACTTGGGATAATTTACAAAAATGTCTTTTCTTTGGTCTGCGATGATGCGCTCTCTGCAAAACACACTTAGAAACAATGGAGCACCTCTTTTTACAATTCTCTTATGTTAGTTATGTTTGGGAAATTTCTAGGATTTTGATGCCCACTCTCAGGTGTTGGTAGGGAAACATTTTTAAATTGGCTTTACAGTCATGGCTTGGTGGGTGGGGGCATGACGAGAACATGGATTTTCCTATAATTCTAGCCTGGGGTATTTGGATCACTCTGAATAGGCATATATTCCATGATGAATACATATCAGTCGAAAGAGTTTCATTCAATAGCATTGGGATTTTGGGTTCTTTTCACAACCCGGGTGGTGGTGATTTTGCACAACCACGCATTACCAGGGAGGTGACCCCTGGAAATAATCATTTGTGGGGTCTTTTCGATAGAGCTTCCTCATCTGATCAGATTATGTGTGGCGGGGGCGACTGCCTTTACATCACTAATACACATTTCTTTACTCTCAAAGCTTGATTGGGGGCAAGCACAAACAACTACTCAGAATTAATGGATTTAAAACTTTTATTATTATTTGCAATGGAGCAGGGTTGTCGATCACTTCAAGTATTTTGTGATTCATTAATAATCATCAATTGGGCTAATGGTGTTTACAGTTGTCATGTATCTCGATTCCTTATGATGTTAGAGGATTTACTTTGTATTAAAAGTTTATTTGACTCCATCTCTTTTTCACATATTTACAGGGAGTGGAACCAATTGGTGAATGGGCTTTCCAAAGAATCCTCGCAGCTAGCTTAAGAACAATGGTATATTGAAGAACATTCATCAGTAGGAATTCGTGGATTCTATCATAGACCTTTTCATGGTATTCAGGATTCATGAACATTTTGGCATCTTTTTTGTGAAGGAACTATTTTTGTATTTGTTGGGATATGTGATGTATTTTTGATACAGTACTTGTTGGTTGGTGGGATATACCCACTATTTTGAGGACAAATGTCGATGGTTTTACTTTTATATTGGGACTGAATTTGAGACAATCGGGTATGATACTAGAAACATTGATGACTGGTAAGCATCATTTGTTTTTGAGCTACAATTTGTTGGATAATATATACAAGGTTATTCCTAATAGCTTGTATATATTTGTGTATGTAATTTTGTTATAATTTAATGAAATTATGAATTTTTCTGAGGAAAACAAAAAAGAATCCCTCTAAATGTGTACTCTAGGATTAGAAAAAATAGATCTCACTGCCTTAAAATTATGTTTTGTTTCCCATTTCCACAATACAAACTCCAAAGTTGAGTTGGTGAAAGAAAGAAATGTGCAGAAAAAGGGAACTGGAAATGTGTACTATTGGACTATTTGCACTGTAAAATCAATAAATCAAATATCAAATTGTTGTGCATCGTATTATTATTGCTAAAATTAATGTACCAACTCATTTTGCATTATATCCTGAAATCAATGCATCAAATTGTTTTTCACTAGACCTTTTAGAAGATTTTGCATTGTATTGTTGTTGAAATCATTGTAATGGATTATTTTTCACTATACCATTGTTCAAATCAAAGCACAAACTCCTTTTATAGTGTAGCATTGTTGTAATCAACGCACCAAATCATTTTCGAATGTACCATTGTTGAAATCAATGCACCAAATCAATTTACAATGTATTGTTATTGAAGCAATGCACCCACCATGGGATCATTTTCCGTTGTTACTAAATAAATGCACCTTATCTATATGCAAATCACACCCAACAAAAGAAACTCTTAAACTTGACACTACAACAAGCATCTTGTATCCATCTCATATAATAACAACTTTAGAACATAGTATTCTCATAGTTTTTGGTGAAAACAATAATTCTTTCATATTCAAAGACCGTCATCAACATGAAATTAAAAACTCATGTATTCAAAAGGCTACCTAATCATCCCCTAGAATTAGTGACTTATCATAACCTTATGCGTAATGAATAGATTTTTTTCTTGGATGATTTTTTAGGTTTGGGGATTATCAACATATGTTTTTCTTCATGTTTGTTTCTCATATATCAAAGATGGATATGATTTACTAGAGAATGGCATAGTGAAGGCTTTGCAAACTCTCTTAGAGAAATTGTTTGAATTGTATAATTTCCTTCCATTGATTTCTTCTTTCATGTATACCTTAACCAAATGTTACGTTGTGATAATGTATTTTTTATTAGCTCAATGTTGCAGTGGTTTAAATCAATCCCTCTTGCTGCTTATTTCCCTAGATGATGGATGATGTTTTCTTGTCAAAATTGGATTGTTATTGGCCTTAGAGCATACATCATGTTTGTGCTAGCAGATATTTCTTGATTCAAAGGGATTTCTTTGATAGGATTAAATAAATAATTGCATTGTTCTAGCCTTATGTTTGATAGGTAACCTTGTTGTCAATTCCCAGGATTTAGGGGGGTGATATAGATAATATCCAGAGAGTATCTTTGAGTGTTATAAATATGTTGGGAAAGGGAAAGAATCAAACATTTTTGGGTATGTGTTATATTATTTGCACAAGTAGTAGTGTCGCATTTTTGGGCGGTTTTTCGACACATGGTTTTTGTCGATGGTTTTTTATTTACGGTTAAGGAATTAGGGTTGTTGACTAATCCAGGTCATTGGGTTAGGGTTTTCGATGTCGTTGGCTCCTATATGTATATTGTATTGTAAACAATGTTCACTATGAATGAATATAGAATATGTTGGTTTTCTCGGTTTGGGTTTCCAAGGGAAAAATCTGTGTAATGTTGGTATTTGCCATTGTATATTTTATGTTCTTTTATTGAAAATCTATTTGTAGTAAATATTGTACAAGGTTAAAATCTACAAACATTCTATTTTTCACAAGGTAAGCATCACAAGAAAACCCAAGGGTTGCGTCCCTATATTTTTGGATGCCATCCCTAGTAAACTTGTCGACATAGACTAGTGCACCTAACCCAAGGTGAGATTGTTGGTACCTTTCTAGCCCTAATTGGCCCATGAGGGGTTTTACACCCCAGATTCTCTATAGTGTACCCTACATTTTTTCACAAGGTGTGACCACTCTGATGTGCCCAAAGCGTCATAATTTTATTTGTATGTGGCCATGGCAGGATGTTCTTATGTACAAGTATCGGTTAGTGGTTATCTAGATCCCTTTAGGTGGATGGCCATGGCATGTCCTTTTAGTCCTCATTCTCAAGGTGCTTGGTTTTATTGCTCTAGTCGACTACTCCTTTGGAGGTGGAAACTCCCTTTGATGTTGGGCATTTATGTCCAAGGTGGGTATCTGAAGTTAATCTACTAGAATACATGATTTATGGGGCCCTAAATATTCACTTATTATTTTTCTATGTAAAAGGTGATTGTACTTTGCAAGGGTTGTCACACCCATGGTTTAGCAAACCTTACCCACATGGACCCTCTCTTTCATATGTATGTACAACACTTGGGCCTTCGAATAATATTCGACACATGATTATTCAGTTGCACACTTTTTGAGGCATTGGTCACCCTCTATGAGCCACAGAAAGGATATGTTCATCCACATGGACATCCTATATGTTCCTCATGTGTCAAAAGCTAGAACATCTCTCTCCTTTAGCACTTTTTTAAAGCAAATTACTCACTAAGAGAGGGTCGACTTCATTTAGGGGAGCTTCATGAGGACATTGGGGCTATTTTGAGTTTGATTTGATGGTGTGGAGGTCACTCATGTGACTTAGCACTTGATGGAGGACACTTGGAACTTACCCTTTGGATGTGGATGCACTTTATGGTCACTTTTTGATGGTTTGTTGAGCAAATTAGAGAAGTCATCCACTTTTGGGGTTTTATTTTGGCTTGGGGTGAGGCCATCCCCCCTTATTTTAGGTGGACATTGGAGTTTGAGTGGCCAAGGATTATTCCTTGCCACATTTTAAGCCCTCCCCGAGTATTTTCAAGTGGAATTTTGTACCAAAAAAGGCAAAACAACCCTCTTAGATGCTTCACGTCATTTTTGTTATCGGTGGTTTTATGGCCCATTTTTTGACTTGGAGGGTCACTCCCATGCTTCATGGAGGTTCCTTCACCTTAGATATGGACATGGTCAAGATTTGGAGAAAAAATTCAAGGATTTATGAGCATTATTTGAGCATTTTTTGAGAACATTTTGTTGAAGTCGTCCCCTTTATGAGGGTTTTAAACATGTAAGCATCATTTAATTGTACTTTTTGACTTAGACTCTAATTTGTGTCGATGAAAAGTCATTTTATTTTATTCCTTAGTCTAATTTTGGGGAATAAACAATGGAGAGGATTTGAGAGCATCATCTATAAATAAAGGCACTCCTCTCAGTCATTTTTTTTGTGAATTGTTGGAGATTATTCTTGGAGATATTTATTAGAAGATATTTACTTGGTGTTTTCTGGATGTCAATTCTTGGAGCTCTATCTTTCTTGGTTATTCTTCTTGTAAAATTTTAAAGACTATTGTAATTATTCAAGATTATACATAAACTAGCAAGATCGATCCATTGAAGAGTTATCAACTACTTGGAGGGAGGACGTCTAAGGTTTGTATCTCTCCCTTCTTCCCTAAAACGATTTGGTAAATTCTTATCTCGTGTCTTATTAGTTATATGCTTCTTGGAAAGGGTTTCAAGTATTATTCAAGTATTTGTTGATCTTGTTGGTGAAATATATTCCCTTGGGGAAACCCTTCTTGTAGGGCATTGGTTATCATAATTTGTCTTGATTAAGAAGAGATACTAGCATTGTGGCCCTAGTCTCTAGTTCTAATCTATAAATGGGGATAATTGAGTTTTAGAGGGGCATACTTATTGACCCCATAAGCCCTAGATGGAGATAAGGCTAAGCCCTAACTCCCAACATTCACCAACCAGGGATGATTTTAAGGATGGAAATTTATTTTAAAATGTAGAAACCTTAGCGAATATTACTAATACTTCATATACCAACTATAAATGTTTGGCGAATATTACTAATACTTCATATACCAACTATAAAAATATTCAAATTTCTATGGATTTTATATAGTTTGTACAAAATTTTGGTGATTTTTAAGGTAAAATAATTTTATCCTATAGAATTTGGGCGAATCAATTTTAGAATGGTGAATCGTTTTTTTGAGAAAAACCATGGAAAATTAGCCCATGAGCGAAATTTAGCCCCTAAAATCATCCTTGTCACCAACCAAAACCCTAAATTCCAATTATTTCTTTATAATACATAAATACAAAAAAATACAAAAGATATAAACCGTCAAAAATATTTATTTCATTGCCTAGAATAAAGCTAACGGTTTAGTTTTATTTTCTAAACATTTGCATTCTTGGGTTTATGTTGAATTCTTGGCTTTTAACCCTAGAAGGCAAATTGGCCCTATTGGATTATGCTTTATTGTCTTATATAACATTCTTGTGGCTAATTTAAGGTGTTTATCAATTCTGGAAATTAATTACAACAATAAAAATCAGAATTGGTGAAACCCTTGAACTAGGGTTTAACCCTAAAAGGTGAAATCTAACCCTACCCTAGTTCATATTTCACTTTGGAATTGTTTATTAAGTGTATCAAACACATTCTAACAGTTAAATTCATCTCATAAGCAGTTTGTTGATGTTATATTTCATTTTGGAGATTTTTTGTAAAACCCTATAGGGATTCACTGCCACTTTTGCAAGATTCAAGTAATTGCTTGGATAATATTCAATTGTACTTGCATTAGTTTGTTTCTAGGATATTTTCGTACAGATATATCATTATCCTAGTAGAAAGTTCCCGAGGATTTTCATCATGAATGTTTTTAAGCACTCTTGGGTCACCTTTTTATGGTCCAAATCTACATTTTTTGTGTTAAATACCTTATTTCAAATTCTGGAAATTCAGGATAGCAACAAGCTTTTCCATTTATAGCCATAAAATAAGTGGTGATACATGTATAACTTGTAAGTTTTAAACCTGTGAAGTAAAGCAATGCATACATATTCTAAGCAAAACATAAATTAATCAATGGCTCACACATATAGTACAAAAATATTTACGTTGTGTTAGCACAAGATTGGTTAAGGTGCCTATATGGATTTTTAGTTTTTTTCTAAGTGCTAGCTTCACCCAGTGGTAAAAGGCACTACCTATGGTATAGTCAAGGCACTTGATTGAAATAGTTTTGTCATCATGAAAGACTACAAATTGCTCTGCACACTTTGAAGATTGAAGACGTTGTGTTTTTGGCAATGCTACCTAATTTGCACACAGATGCAGCGTAAGTGGCACTACCTACAGGCGCTGCATAATATTCTGGCAAAATACGAATTGTGCAGAGTTATTTTACCAGTTTTGAGTCATTAACTTGAAACTTGGATTCTGAACAATTGAAAATGTATTTTTGAAAAATGGAGGAGGTTTTTGTTCATAACATGCCAAATAACAAAAAATTCTCTCAATTTTTCAAAATGTGTTTTGGTTTGAGAGATATTGGATATAGAAGTAGGTATTGCATACTCTACACAGTGGCGCTGCGTACTAATTTCCTGTAGCATTCACAGTTTTGATATTCGCCTTGTTGGGAGGTTGCCACATGTCAAGGAGAGTTCAAATGGATTCTCAAAGATCAGTTAGATATCAAGGGACACCTGCACCTAAGATTTAGCTCCAACAAAGGCCTCATGCATGAGGTGGAAACAATTTATTAATGACTTCTAACAAATTCCTAAAAATCAACAGTTTGTTGGATTTTTGTCTCTTTAATTGTTGCCACCTATCTCCAAGGATTAGAATCCAATGGAGGAGATGGGATTCGACCTCCTTAGGTTATTTGGATGCTATTTTCTATTTAAGGAAGGAAAGATCTCTTGGAGAGGGGTTGGATTCATGAGCAAGAGAGATGAGAGAGTTGTAGGAGGCATTGTGCCTTTGATCATTGTAACCCTGAGGGGATTTTGTTTTTGTAAACATTTCTGTTATTGAAGGTTCATGATATATGTGTTATCATATTGTATCTCTTGTTTTCTTTCCCAATTTGTCTTCTTACTTGAATGAATTGTACACCTTGAGGATCATGGTTGCCTTTGATTAATGGATTCTTGAGCATCCGAGGATCTGATGTATTTTGCGTATTAGTCACTGTTTATATTCAAGTACCTTGAATTCATTTATGCAGAGAGGATCTATGCCTTATGGATGTTCTTCTTTTTGTTATATTTTTCTTCCTCTATTCACTAAACCTTTATCTGATATGCATATTGATTGCATTTAATGAGCATGGTGTTTGCTTGACCCCATAGCCCAATGGTCCATCATTTATTTATAGCAACTTACTGTCCTTCCCCTTCCTTGTTTTCTTCTTATTAATCCACAAAACCAATCAAGAATTTTTATTTCTATGTTACCAAGCTTACTCTCATTTGTAGCCTGGGAGTGACTCTTGGAGTGCTAACATAATTGGCACCATTGTTGAGGACCGATGGTGATATCTATCCCTGGGAGAACGTCAATGATTGGTTCATATTTCCGAGGGAAAACAGAAATATAAACACGGGAGGTTGCAGTTTTTCCCTGGCGGCTCCACTCATGGTCAAATCAAATTTGCGGGCTCCACTGGAGGACGAGCTCAATCGACAGAAATATGGCAGAACTAAGATCCAGGTATCAAAGGGTAAAATTTTCCGAAGAGATCTTGTTCTATTGGATTAACTTCTTTATATCGTTATGTGTATATATCCAGAAGTTTCTATTTTTCCAGGCATTCTCAAGCCATGAGAAGACTACCTTTGTTTATCCATCATTAGATCTTGCACATACATCTTCATCTCCTTTTCTTAGAGATGATTCAAGTCCTTTTTCTGAAGAGCATGAGATTCGAGACCAGCCTTGCAAACCTCATGAGATTGAAGATGATGACGTACCTCTCGAACATGCCCCTTTACCTTCTAGATCTTAGCTGAGATATAGTCCTTTAAGGATGCCCCCAGTCCTTCATGATTATCCTCCTAAATACCGTAAATACTTACCTGTTTTTGATGGAGAAAATGGAAATCTTACAACTGAGAAACATCTCGATTCTTTTGAGAATTTTGTAGATCTTTTCGAGATTTGAGGATGCTCTCATGAGAATATTCACCTAATCCTTACAAGGAGAGGTCAAGCGATGGTTTAGTAATTTACTACCAGAGTCTATTAGCTCATGGGATGGGTTGAGTCAAGCCTTTCTGAGGTTCTGGAGTAAAAGAAATTCATGGGATCTATTTCTTTCATAATTTTATGCCATGAAGAGATAGAGCGGTGAAATTGTTTTCAGTTTTAGCAGAAGGTTTGTAAGTCACTATTACCAGATGCCTGGAGAGATCCAACCACTTGAAGGTACTACCAAGTTATATTATGCTATGGCCTTCCATTCAGATTTCTCTTTTTATCTCTTGGAGAGGAAGTCTGTGTCTTTGCAGTAGATGTTCTTTGATGCCCAAGAGGTGGAGGATAATCTCATAGCTTGTGGCAAGCTTTCAGATAAGTTGGAGGATGAAGCGTTGAGTCTTAAAAAGTGTGAGAATAGGCATGGACAACAAGAAGAGGCTGATTTGGAACTTTGTTTATTTTGTCATGAGGATAATATTACAACAGATTATGATCAAGTGGTTGAATCACCAATTGTTGATCCAAATCCTCTTGCTATGGATGTTCAGGAGGTTTCCAATTTACCTCCTTATGATGAGTATACTGATGATTTTGATATTTGTATTCTAGAGCAACCATTTATATGTTCATCTCCAAGAGATTATTCTTTTCAGCGGTCTTATGAAGGTTTACAACCCACACATTTCAGCCATGATGATAGACAACAAAAAGGTAGTCAGTTTGTTGAAGGAAAGGCTCTACCCCTGTGCTTTTCTTCATTCCAATTTCTGAAAGAGAGTGTTCACCATCTTATAAACCAACAACCTTATGAAGATGTTATTGATCCCATAGTTTGTTATTCGAAAGGTTTTACCAATTCAAGTTTGTAGCCATCAAGTAGTTGTGAATTTGAAAGTGAAGATGATGAAGATATAAATATCTTAAGTGATCATGGATATGAGAATAGTCAGGCAGATTTCTATTTGAACCATTCATTTCCTAAAACTTTATTTCAAGAACAAGTTGGTCAGCAAACAATTTTCCTTTATTCCTTTGAAGATCAAAATAGCATTTCTTTTAAAGGGCATTAGGGGTCATTTTCGAACTCTTTCCAGACTGATGGTGATTATAAAGGATTCAAACAAAAAGCAACATATGAAACTGAAAATAATTGTTTTATATGTGTTGATAAACAAGAGGTTTTCCTTCATGAGCTTCAAGATCCTTTTGCAACATGTTTACAGTCAATGAATGAGCTTAAGTTTTCAGATTTGGTCAATGATGGAACTGATTTAAAACGCTTAGATGCCTTGCCTTTAATTAGGTATTTCTTGTTGCCTTTGAAGAAACACATGCAAGGGATCCAACCAGTGGACAAGATGCTTGAATGGCTCCATTAGATATTTCATTTCACTTGATCAAACAGCTTAGAGGCCAACTTAGGGTACGTAGGTTGTGTGAAATAAACTCAGCACTCTAAGCATCTTTTTCAGCCGTTAGTTTTCAGTTTTATTTTAGTTTATAGAGGTTAAAGATTGGGAGCAGCCCATGGTCAAGGCACTGAAACTACAGGAGTTCTTAGAGCCTCACAGGGAGATCTCTATCCACCATGGAGCCTTATGTTAGCACAAGATTGGTTAAGGTGCCTATATGGATTTTGAGTTTTTTTCTAAGTGCTAGCTTCACCTAGTGGTAAAAGGCACTACCTTTGGTATAGTCAAGGCACTTAATTGAAATAGTTTTGTCATCGTGAAAGACTACAAATTGCTCTGCACACTTTCAAGATTGAATACCCTGCATTTTTGGAAATTCTACCTAATTTTCACATACACGCAGCGTAAGTGGCGCTACCTACAGGCGCTACGTAATATTCTGGCAGAATACGAATTGTGTAGAGTTATTTTACCAATTTTGAGTCATTAACTTGAAACTTGGATTATGAACAATTGAAAATGTATTTTTGAAAACTGGAGGAGGTTTTTGTTCATAAAATGCCAAATAACAAAAACCTCTCTCAATTTTTCAAAATGTGTTTTGGTTTGAGATATATTGGATATAGAAGTAGGTTTTGCGTACTCTGCATGGTGGCACTACGTACTAATTTCCTGTAGCGGTCACGGTTTTGATATTCGCCTTGTTGAGAGGTTGCCACATGTCAAGGAAAGTTCAAATGGATTCTCAAAGATCAGTTAGATATCAAGGGATACCTACACCTAAAATTTATCCCCAGCAAAGGCCTCATGCATGAGGTGGAAATAATTTATTAATGACTTCCAACAAATTCCTGAAAATCAGCAGTTTGTTGGATTTTTGTCTCTTTGACTGTTGCCACCAATCTCCAAGGCTTAGAATCCAATGGAGGAGATGGGATTCGACCTCCTTAGGTTATTTGGATGTTATTTTCTATTTAAGGAAGGAGAGATCTCTTGGAGAGGGGTTGGATTCATGAGCAAGAGAGATGAGAGAGTTGTAGGAGGCACTGTGCCTGTGATCATTGTAACCCTAAGGGGATTTTTTTTTTGTAAACATTTAT
>JASDQU010303021.1:0-13217 GCA_032191745.1 Picea mariana | reverse complement strand
CACCAGGGTTGACACTTGTCACCCTGGAAACTGCATGCGTTCCATCCGTACGCCTTCCTCCCACCACTTGGGAAATCACGTGTCCTTCCAAAGGACTTAGGATAAAATAATATGCACATGGATCTTTTTGGAAATAATATTAAAATATTATTCCAGGCCTAAGCCCCCTAGGCTCAACACTCAGCCCCTTTCCCACCTTCCAACCCCTAATTCCTTGCCCACTCTGTGGACGCTCAGTCCCCCATCACTCATTCATCGTGTTCGGTCTGCACTGGCGGTGTTTATATTTTATTAATTGATCTGCATACATACAAGTACATCAATAGGCTCCTGGCCTTCAACCCTTAGGTGCTCTGGCCTAATCAAACACATAATCCTACTAGCTTATACAAAACTCAGCTCACCAGCCTATAGAACACATTTACAATTCTTTGCATATAACATGATCTGTAACGGGGCTCGGCCTTGGGGACACTACACCATGGGTATCTAAACAAAAATATTGGTGTTCATATGTGCATGATTTGGTTTCTATTATTGCTTCTGATGTCTTTATTTGAGTTGAATATTCCAACAGTGTATTTTTGTATTGTGAGATGCTAACTTTATTTGGAGTAAGGAAATCACTATATAACAAGATACCTAAGAAAGGATTTCAAAAATAACAACTAATTCTCTCTGGTAAGAAAATACGGATTGAAATGATCTAAACAAGGAAAGATAAATAGACCCACACCAACCAAATACCATGTACTCCCCTTTAGAATAGCAACACACTCTTCTGCCCTTTTGAAGAATTAAAATAAACCCCAATTTAGGGGATGAATTTTCACCTTCATAGGAACCACCCCCCCCAAAAAAAACTTATTTGATATGTCGCCTCATCTTGAAGAGAGAGGGATTACAACCAAAAATACCCATACAAATCTTGACCCTACAATGACTCCACTCCCTCATGTCAATTTTCACATGCAACTCTATGTGACTAATTTCAGATCTGAAAATTGCTTCCTAGTGATCTAACTATCACATAACAACTTTACACTAAAATTATTGACTGAAAACATATGCAACGGAAACAAAAAGATCATAGATAAATCATTAATACAAAAGAGACACAATATTTATATTATATACCTTTATCCAATCCTTCAAATCCGAGGACAAAAAGTCTAGTCCTCTCAACCAATAAAATATCACCAAATATGAGGAAAACCTTGCCCTTCCAATATGAAATAGAAAAGCAAACCTCAACTATATTTTGGAAATATCCTCTGCCCACAAATATGTTGCAGACCACATGTATAACCTATTGAGGTCACCTGATGATCCAGGGGATCAAATTTTGCTCAAAAATTCGAAGTGTTTGGAATCGCTTCAAATCGAATGGGAGCGTAGGCCTCGTCGTTACGAACCCAATGCAACTCGTTTGGGTTCAAACGAACGTCGGGAGAGAGAGATATTGTGTTCTGTTTAAAATGACAAACAGACAAAAAAGGGGTGTTGACTGTACAGTCCGTACAGTCTGTATGGATACTGACTAGGCAGGCCGTACGACACGTGGCAGGTAGTTGTGTGGACAGTTGGCATATTACGTGGCATGTTTGCAATGAACGGGATGGCAACACTTGGCCCAATGAATGGTCACCACATGTCACACACATGTTGGTTTAAAATTTATGCATTCAGTAGGACTCGACCCCGCGACCTCCGGGCAGGGGAAGAGCCTTGGAAAGGGTCGTCGACCGGCGCGCCACTGCATGTGCCTTGTAATATAAACGACACATATTATATTTATGTTGAAATATATTATATGGTGGGCGCGGACCGGTCCGAGGCTTAGCCCCGGCCCTTGGTCCCGCATATATACAATGTGACCACATTATTATATGCCCGCTTTATTGTATAGCCCTTTCATTTGAACCACCGGTCGCATGGTATGTGATGTGGCCACATTATTATATGCGCGCTCTATTATATAGCCCTTTCATTTGAACCACCGGTCACATGGTATGCGATGTGACCACGGGCACGCCTATGTTATAACCATTTGAACTTTATTTATATTCGTGCGGTCGTATGGCGCTTCACATGCCCATGGGCCTTAGACAGTTAAGGGCCAGCACGTAACCATGCGACAGTTTGTACCGGTCATGTGGTTGCACCCGGTGCTAAGTTTTTACGCTTAAATATGCGTGTGGGCTAGGTTGAGCCAACAAGGATGCGTTTTGTAGATGCAGAGACAACAAGTTTTAAGGGGGGACTTCTAGGAAGCCTATCTTCTTCAATTTTTGGCCAAACGAGGTGCCGAAAAAGCCCAGTTAGGGGTTTTTGGACGTTCTGAAGCCATTGGAGCAGTCTATTTGGAATTTTGAGCATTGTAAAGCACATTTTTGAGCACTTTGAGCAAATAATACAAATGATCCATTAGAAGTTGGACCAGGAGATGTAGCCCAAGAGAGGGGTGAACTCCTTTATCATTTGTTGTGTTATGTGTTTTCTGTTCACTATTTTTGTTGTTGTTTATATGCATCTTGAATGAGTAAATCCTATTAAAGTTGTGTTGCAAAGTTGATCCATTTTCATTTTAACACATAAAATTTTACTTGCAAATATTTTCAAGAATACAAGTCTTCTTCATTTTTAGATCACCTGATGGTGGCTTGTATGGGCCGACCCCTATTGAGAATAGATTATACGGATGTACGTGAATGTTCTTACAAAAACCCATGTACGTACATAATTGTTCCCACTACAACCCACATACATGAAAAAAATTGTACGGACACTTCATACGACTCGCTCCACTTCATACAATATCTTCCTTCTGTGGTTGCCTCTCTCTCCCACACTTGTAGTGTAATTTTCCATGCCAACAACAAAAGATAGAGAGTCCCCAACCCTCGGCCAGATTTTCCACGCTAGAAAATTTTCCCTTTGTTGAAATCACCAAGCTTCATAGCACAAGTGAAGACTCACTTATGCTAGCTCCATCATGTCTCCACACAATATACATGATATCCACAATATGATACAATGAGGTGTCAAAATGACCTCTCTCCTTTATATACAATCCTTGGGGGTCACCATAGAATCCCCTCCACAAGTCAACAACAAATTAGTCTTTCCTTATGGGTGTGAATCCCAAACACAAGCCCACAAATCCTATCACCAAACCCATGAATCCCCCACTCAAATCCAAGGGGGTTTTCACCAATCCAAAAGGCTAATCTCATGGCAATGAAGATTCTGACATGCTTGACACCTTGGCCTCTTGTGGGAATACCTCCAAAAGATACAAAATCAACACTCCCTCTTAGTGAGGGAGGTATTCTCTACCACTCCTAGGTTTTCTATCAAGTAAACAAACTTCCCCTTCACTAGAGATTTGGTGAGAATATCTGCAATCTGCTCATCTATGGAAATGTGTTGTAGCTTCACAACTCCCTTATGCACCTTGTCTCAGATGAAGTGGTATCTGATCTCAATGTGTTTTGAATTTTCGTGAAACATTGGGTTCTCCTAGAGTTTGATACAACTCTTATTATCACAGTGAATCGTAGTAGGCTCCAACTCATGTCCAAATAACCCTGCAAGAATCTTGCGAAGCCAAATAGCTTCAAAACTCACCAAATTTTTTGCCATATACTCTTTCTTTGTTGAATTAAGTGCCACAAACTTCTTCTTCTTACTGAACTAGGAAACTACTGCTAATCCCAAACTGAAGCAAGCATCGGAAATATTATTCCTGTCAACTGCACTACCAGCCCAATCTAAGTCTGAATATCCATGTAGCCTCACTCCATCAGTGGTGACATATCTCAGACCAAATCCAACTATACCCCAAAGGTACCCGAGCAGATTTTTTTCTACCACCCAATGCACCTGCCTTGAATCAACAATGAACTGACTCAAGGTGTTAACAACAAAACAAATATCTGGCTTGGTGTTAACCAAGTACATCAATGAACCAATCAACTACTGATACATCGTGGGATCCACCAAGTCTGAATCTGAAGCTCCCATAATTCTCAGATTGGTGTTCATAGGTGTAGACATGGACTTGCTATCCATCATTTTGAATCTCTTTAGTATCTCAACTGCATACTTCCCATGTCCAGGGAAGATCTCGCCTGGCTATTGCCACACCTTTAATCCCAAGAAGTAATGTATCAATCCAATGTATTTCATCTCGAACTACGAAGCCAAATCCTTCTTGCATTTGGTAACAAGTTCCTCATTGCCTGTGAGGAATAGATCATCAACCTATAATACCAATATAAGTAGACTCTTACCAGCATGTAAGAGATATGTGTTGGGGTATGCTTCACTCTTAGTGAATCTCAAGATCTACAAATACCTGTCAATCCTTGAGTACCATGCCCGAGGTTTCTCTATGTACACCTCCTCATCAATTACACCATCGAGGAAAGTTGTATTCACATCCATTTGATGAATATTCCATCCCATGACTGAAGAAAGAGAAATAACCATCCTGATAAAAGTATACCTGGTCATTGGAGCAAATGTCTCCTCATAGTCTACTCCATCTTTTTGGGAGAACCCTCTTGCTACGAACCTTGCCTTATAATTCTCGATACTTCCATATGCAATGTGCTTGATATTTTAGATCCATTTCGAAGTTACTACCAAATTCCCTTTTTGTCTCAGAACTATATCCCATACGTCATTCTTCATGATGGACCGATACTCATCCATCATGGAATCCTTCCAAACCTACTAGCCTACTGCTTCCTTAAAATTGGAAGGATCAGAATCTATAATGTTACTCATAAGAGCCACTTATGAGCCAAATCTCTCTAGTGGTCTTCTCTCTCTACAAGTGTCTCTAGGGTATGTATGTCTCTCGACAACCTTTAGGGTCTCTCAAACCCCTTTAGGTATCATGTCCTCAATACTAGGAGGATCTACTAGATTCTCCTCCTCTAACTCCTCCTCATGATCTGAGGGTCACTCCCCTGTATTGAATGGTATTATACTCTCCTCGACCTTTGGAGCCTCTTTCTCCTCGCTGCTTGTTGGGATCTCTTGAGACCTCCTGAAATCCAAATCCTCTTCAAATATGACATCCCAACTAACCTCAACATATCGTTGTCCTAGAGTGTATATTTGGTAGGCCTTCGAAGTCTTGTTGTATCCCACAAACATACACTTTCTACTAGAAGGTTCTAACTTCATCCTCTTCTCCTTAGGAGCATGGATATATACTGGATAACCAAATATCCTCAAATGACCTATCTTTGGTCTCACTCCTGTGAATTCCTCCTCAGAAGTCTTGTCTTCCAAGATCCTATGAGGACTCCTATTATGAACATAAAATGTCATGTTGAATGCTTCTGCCTAGAACTCTAAGGGTAGATCTTGGTAATGCAATGTTTCCCTAGTGACCTCAAGTATGGTCTGGTTCTTCCTCTCAAAAACCCTACTCTGATGAGGGTTGTAAGGTACTAAATTCTCCCCCTTAATCACTGCTTTCTTACCAAAATTCATGAATTCGTTGGAGGTATACTCGCCCTCATTGTTTGACGTTGGGACCTTGATCCTCTTCCCTATCTGATTTTCCACCAGAGCCTTGAATTCCTTGAATCGACTGAAGTATTATCCTTGGTATTCATGAAGTAGATCCACATCCTCCTGGAATAATCATCAATGAAAATCACATAATATCGATGACTACCCATAGACGGAATTGACATTGGTCCACTCACATTGAATGTACCAATTCCAAGATCCTCTTAGACCTATTATCACTGCTTTGAAAATTATCCTTGACATTCCTTCTAAGTGCACAACCTCTACATACTCCTCAATGCTCAGTTCCAAACTCTGGGAGACATGTGACCATCTTTCTTAATACTGGTAGAGATTGGTGATACAAATGTCCCAATATCCTATGTCAAAGTTTGCACGGGTTATCATTTTCATGCACCGGGACTTGATCTTGTTGGGTTGTTATATTATTTGCAGTGAAAGTCTAGTTAAGGTGGATCGACCGAAATTCGAAGTCAAAGGAATCAACAACAAGATGAAGGTCGAGGTGGTTCGAATGGGTAAAGTTGAAGACATAGATATCGACAACAAGTCAAAGGTCGAGGTGGATTGACTAGGTAAAGTCGAAGTCGAAGGTTGAGGTGGTTTTACCGGGTAAATTTGAAGTCTAATATATCGACAAAAGATCAAAGAGGTCAATCAAAAATAGGTCGACAGGTGGGCGCGTGGAAACCAACTGAAGAACGAATGAAGGTCGTCTGGTATTTGACTGTAACAGAATCCTGAGATTCACGGGATTTGTAGCCAATTATATACATGGATTTGTAACCATTTTTTTGGCTCCTTTTCTCTATGGTTTTCCTACTATAAATCCTATAAAGAAGGTGTGTTGTAATGCTGCTAATTTCTAATCAATAATCGTAGAGGTTGTTGGTCATGCAAATGTAAGACAAATTTGCTACAGGGTTGTTCTTGTGTAAAGAAAGAAGGTATGATATCTATTGTGTCTTAGATGTAGACCACAGTTAGGCATGTAGCCTTTTATTATGAATGAATAAGACAACAAGAGAGAAGAATGCTCAAGGAATGTTGGTTTTCTCATCTGGGTTTCCAGGGTAAAATATTTGTGTACTATGTGTTTTCTTTGTCATTTACTTTCTTGATTAAATCTTTCTTACTCTCTTCTTCTAGGTTTAGTGTGGAAGTTCTCCTCATTTCCTAACATGTGGTATCATAGCTTGGTTTAACAAAGTTGGATTTGAGCTAAACCCTAGTAGGTTCAGTAAGAGTCGTAAGCAAAAAATATTTAAAGAGTGTGTTAAAGAATGGTGAGTAGCTCGAGAATAGAGATCAAAAAATTCAATGGCCATGATTTTGAGCTTTGGAAGATTAAAGTTGAAGATCTCCTTGTAGATAGAGAAAAATGGGAAACAATCATCCAGGTACCATTCCAATAGTTATGTCGACGGAATAATGGGAAAAAATCGAGAGAAGGGCAAGGAGTATGATTCGACTTTGTCTTGCAAATTTGGTACTACTGAATGTCTCAGGTGAAGATTCGGCCAAGAAACTATCTGAAAAGTTGGGAAGCTTGTACCAGTCGGAATCCTTGGTAAATAAGTTGTTTCTCAGAAAGAAAATATATCTTTTGAGGATGAGTGAAGGAAATTTGGTGACTGAGCATTTAAATGTGTTTAATACCATTATAAGCCAACTATTTTTTGTGGATATTAAAATCATTAAGGAGGAGAAATGCGTTATCCTATTATGTTCTTTTCCATACTCCTGGAATATCTTAGTTGTGGCTATAGGGAGTAATACAACCACAATAGCACTAGAATATGTGGTTTCATATCTACTTTCAAAGGAAATGAGAAGGAAGAACATGAAAGGATCGACCAAAGATACATTAGTAGTGAGAGGTCGACCGATTGACAGAGATAAAGGCAAATATTACAGTAGAAATTCTAAGTCGAAGGATAGATATAAATCCCTTGTTTAGTCGATGAGAAGATGTTGGAAATGCGGTAAATTTGGGAATTACAAAAGGGTCTGCAATTCGAAGGAAATGGAAGTCAGTACAAGATCCAACTAGAAGCAGTCGACTGAGAGAAAAATGACTCGAGATAAGGGAGGTGATGTGTACCTGGCGTCGACCAGTACACAATCAAATCAAGATGTTTGGTTGATCGACTCAAGAGCATCCTATCATATGAAACCACATAAATAATGGTTATGAGAATATGAACAATATGAAGGAGGAGATGTGTTCTTAGGGGACGACTCGACAACCAAAATTGTCAAACGAGGAAGAGCTCAAATGATATTATAGGATGGAAGGGGTAGAAGCCTTCTAGATGTGCTACACATTCTGGGTTTGAAAAGAAACCAGATATCTGTCAGCAAGATGAGTGATGCATGGGTGCACACTCTATTTCAGAAGGATATGTGCAATATGGTCAGAGGCGTGATGGTCTTAATTAAATGAGTTCAGATTGGAACCCTATACGAGTTATTATGGAATGTCGACTCAACTAGATGCAACAACATTGTTGTTTCTAAAGTTGACTCGACTCGACTCGACTTGGGTTGAGTCAATTCAAATCGACTTGACAAGTCATCGTAAAGTCGAGTTGACCATACTATGGGATGAGAAGATGGTACATATTGGAGAAAAAGGACTTTGAGCTAAGCTTAACAAAGGTATGGTCAGAGATTTCTCTGAAAACAATTTAGAATTTGAATTTTGTGAACATTGCATATATGGAAAACAAATTTAGGTGAGGTTCCCATTTAAAGCGACAAGGGAAAAGGGGATTCTAGATTTGGTTCATAGTGATGTGTTTGGTCATGTTTCAGTTCCTTCACTTGGTGGATTCCTATATTATGTCTCCTTCATAGATGATTCTTCTAGGAATAAATGGATATATTTCCTGATAAAGAAAGCATAGGTTTTCAAGAAATTCAAAGAGTTTAAATCTCTTGTAGAAAACTAGATAGATAAGAAGATTAAGGTGTTGAGAACTAACAACGGTGGCGAAATATGTGGAGACTAATTTGATTAGTTGTACAATAATTTTGGAATAGCATGCCAAAATAAAACACCATATACCCCACAAAAAAATGGGGTTTCTGAGAGAATGAACTGAACATTGATGGACAAGGCAAGGAGCATGCTCAGTGGTGTTGGGCTCACTCAAGAATTCTAGGCAGATGCAGTCGACACTGCAAAATATTTATTGAATATGTCTCATTCATCAGCTCTAGTCGACACGAATCCACATAAGGTATGGTTTGGTAAGAAACCTTTGGTTTCACATCTCAAAGTATTTGGTTGTGATGCATTTGTGCATGTTCCCAAGGAAAAGAAGAGAAAGCTGGATAAGAAGGAATTCAAGTGTATTTTCATTGGATACAAAGAAGGAATGAAAGGATATAAGCTATGGGATCCTGCATCAAGGAAAATATTGTACATTCAAGATGTGGTCTTCAGAGAAGGAAGTCTGAGCCTAAAGAAATTGTTCAAACATAGAATAATCTAGAGAAGGTGTGGTTTGAACTAAAGAACGAAGAAGATGATTCAGATGAGTCGAATGAATCAAAAGAAGAGGTGGAACAACTGACCCCGATTGTAAGGAGGTCAGAACAAGTAAGAAAACTAGTCAAAAAGTATATTTCCCTCGACTTTCATTCCACATTTGTGGTAACTTCCATCGACAATGAGCCCAAGTCGATCAGGTAGGCAGTCGACTCAGCAAAGGGAAAACTCTGGAAGGAAAGAATGGTTGAAGAGATGGAATCCTTGTACAAGAATGAGATGTGGGATGTAGTCAAATTACTTAGTGGAAGAAATCATGTCGATAGAAAATGGGTATTCAAGAAGAATATGAACACAACAAGTCAAGTCGATAAGTTCAAATATCGAATGGTAGAAAAAGGATATTCCCAAGTCGAAGGAGTCAACTTCGGTGAGATTTTTTCCTATGTTGCAAAATTAACTTCCATTAGAGTACTAATGTCTCTGGTTGTAGCATTTGATATGGAAATAGAACAGATGGATGTAAAGACAATGTTCCTACATGGGTATCTGGAAGAAGAAATCTACATGAAACATCTTGAAGGATTTGTAGTAAAGGTCAAGAAATATTTGGTGTGCAAACAAAGATCTCTTTATGGTCTAAAGAAATCACCAAGGATGTGGTACCAAAATTTCAACACATACATCTTTAGTTTGGGGTTTGTGAGAAGCAAAGTTGATCACTACATATATTCCAAAGAAGAAGATGGGCATTTCATATATGTAGTTTTCTATGTCGATGACATGTTGCTAATTGGAAACAACATGAACACAATAAAGGAGGTGAAGAAGAAGCTATCCTCCAAGTTCGACATGAAATATCTCGGTGCAACGAACTTCATTATGGGAATGGATATCAAGAGAGATCAAGCAGCTAGAAAGATCTAGTTGAACCGGAAGAAGTATATTGAAACAATATCGAAACATTTCAACATGCAGGATTGCAAACCTATGAAGGTGCCAATTCCTATGGGAGAAAGGCTAAATGTTGAATAGTGTCCAAGGACACAGGAGGAAATAGAGAACATGACACGTGTTCCTTATGCAAGTGTTGTTGGTATTCTAATGTATGCAATGGTATACACTTGACCAAACATTGCCCATGTAGTGGGAATGTTGAGTAGATACATGTCAACACCTAGGAAGGATCACTGGAGAGATACCAAGAGAGTATTCATGTATTTGTGTGGGACAAAAGATTATGATATGTGCTATCAAGGAAAATCTAGAGATGATGGTGAATTAAATGTACATGGCTTTGTCGGCACCGACTGGGATGGAAATATGGATCAACGAAGGTCAACCAATGGATATGTGTTTAATATGTTTGATGGAGCAATCAATTGAATGAGTAAGTGACATGAATTCATAGCCTTGTCAACAACAGAAGCTGAATAAAGGGTATTGACTCATGGAAGTAAATAAGTAGTATGGCTATAAATGTTCATGAATTGGGTTTGAGCAGAGAGTTATGAAGATAATTTGCGACAGTCAAAGTGCAATATTTATGGCAAAGAACCCAAATTATCATTCTAAGATGAAGCACATTGATGTACAATACCATTTCGTGAGAGACATGGTGGAAAGAAACAAGGTGTTGTTGGAGAAAGTAGACACGTTGGAAAACATAGAAGACTCTTTAACTAAGTTTGTGAGTGTTGTGAAGTTCTCTTGGTGCATAGAGGAAATGGGTATTATTTCCTTGGGTCCGTGAATGAGAGTTCAAAGATCTCCCTGTTTCAACGAAGAAAACAACAAGTGGGAGAATGTTGGGTTTTTATATTATTTGCAGTGAAAGTCTAGTTGATGTGAATCAATTGAAATTTGAAGTCGAAGGAATAGACAACAAGAAAAAATTCGAGGTGGTTCGACTGGGTAAAGTTGAATTTGAAGATATTCACAACAATTTGAAGGCGAGGTTCTTCAATTGGGTAAAGTCAAAGTCGAAGATATCAACAGCAAGTTGAAGGTCAAGGTAGTTTGACTGGGTAAAGTCAAAGTTGAATATATCGACAAAAGGTCGAAGAGGTTAATCGAAAAGAGGTCGATAGGGGGGTGTGTGGCAACCAACTAAAGACCGAATGAAGGTCGACTTGTAGTCGACTGGTAATCCGACTTGGTAGTCGATTGTAACAAAATCTCGAGATTCATGGGATTTGTAAACAATGATCTGCATGGATCTGTAACTCTTTTTTGGGTTCCTTTTCTCTAGAGTTTTTCCTACTACAAATCCTATCAATAAGGCGTGTTTTAATGCTACTAATTGGTAATCAATAATCATAGAGGTTGTTATTCATGAAAATATAATATGAATTGGCTACTTGGTTGTTCGTATGTAAAGCAAGAAGGTATTATGTTGATTGTGTCTTAGGTGTATACCAAGGTTAGGCATGTAACAATTTATTCTAAATGAATAAGACAACAAGAGAGAAGAAAGGTCAAGGAATGTTCGTTTTCCCATTTTGGTTTCCAGGGTAAAACATCTGTGTATTGTGTGTTTGCTTTGTCATTTATTTTCTTGATTAAATATTTCTTCTTCTCTTATGTTAGTTTTAGTGTGGAAGTGTTCCTCATTTTCTAACAGATTTGGATGACCTATTATCTTGTAAAGACTACCATCACGAGTTCCAATGACTTCTGTTGAATCAAGACTCAAAATATTTTTCTTGGAAATAACCTTTCCATCAATGAATACCACTACATACCCTTTGTCCTCCTGTTGGGTATATGTTATATTCTTTGCATGTGTGTGTGGGGGTGTGTCAGGTTTGACAACTGCGTCTGACGACCCCTCTAGTAGTTCTCTTTGTGTCGTGTGTGTCGGGCACTTCCTAGGGGGGTCCCAGGGGGCCCCAGGTATGGCCCCCCCTGGTTATGCGCAGTGCCCCAAAATTATTTTTTTGGGGCGGTTTTTGCTATTTTTAGTGGATTTTGCTATTTTTAGCGGTTTTCTAAATTAATCTTGGATTAAGGGATTAGGGTTTTGGTATCTATGGAATACCTAAAAACATTGTATATATATATTGTATGGTGAATGGTGAAATTCAATATAATGAATATAAGAAAGGTTTTCCCGATTGAGGGTTTCCGGTATAAATCTTTGTGTACTGTGTGAATGAGCCATTGATTAATTTATGTTTTTCTTAAGAATCTATATGCATTGCTTTACTTCACAGGTTTAAAACTTACATGTGGTATCAGAGATCATTTTTGGCTTCAAAGGGACGCCTTTGTTGTTGAGGGTTTGGCTTGATCTTGATAGATCAAGTTTATCGTGGCTCTGTGATAAACCTGGGTTTAGTGGGATGTTTTGCAGTGGAGATTCGAGTGTAGAAAGAGGAATGGCGAGCTCTTCTAGAATCGATATAGAGAAATTCAATGGTAAAAACTTTGAGCTATGGAAGCTCCATATGGAGGACCTTCTTGTAGACAAAGAACAATGGATTGTTGTGGATCCTGGTACATAGCCTACTGGTACACCCTCGACTAGCACACAGGCTACTGGTACACAACCCACTAGTACACAAACTACTAGTACACCACCTACTGGTATGTCAAAGTTAGATTGGGAGAAGTTGGACAGAAGAGAGAGTACTATTAGACTCTATTTGGCAGATTCGGTGTTGTTGAATGTCTCAGGAGAATCTACAGCCAAGGAACTATGGAATAAGTTGGAGAATTTGTATCAATCAAAGTCCCTGGTAAACAAGTTTTTTCTTTGAAAGAATTTGTATCATCTTAGGATGGAAGATGGAGATTCTGTGACAGAACATCTAAATGCCTTTAATAATCTGGTAAGTCAACTTGTCTCTGTTAATATTATGATTGTGAAAGAAGATAAGTGTATTACTTTGTTATGTTCTTTGTCAGACTCTTGGGATAATCTGGTTGTAGCAATAGGTAGTACCACTCAATCTACATTGAAGTATGAGGATGTAGTTGCATCCTATTTATTTAAAGAGATGAGGTGGAAAAGCATGGATGGTCATAGCACAGATACTTTATTTGTAAGAGTTTGTACCCAAGATAGGAATCCTGGTAAGTCTTCGCGGGGGAGACCTAAATCTACAGGTAGATCTAAGTCTCCAGGAAAATCTTTGAGGAAATGATGGAAGTGTGGTAAAACAGG
>JASDQU010303020.1:0-13829 GCA_032191745.1 Picea mariana | reverse complement strand
AAAAATGTGTATTCAAACTTTATACCTCCGGATCTGACTGTAATGGTCGTATCTTGGGAAAACGAAAACCTTTTCGAGTGAAACAAAAAGTTTTCCTGAATGAAACAAATGCTTCGGACGCAATGGAACAGTGCTCTCAGCCAAAAATGTACGGAAATGACAGAAAATGGAGATGAGACAACTTGGCTTCACAATCTCGATCTACAACAGGAGTGGGTCTTCAAACAGGCTCTGATACCATTTTCGAAAACACGGGTATTCGAACAGAGGACGAACGCCTTCATTAACAAATCACGTAATCAGATCAAAGATCAAAACACCAATGTTTTCATGTGGTAAAACCCCTACAGAGAAACATCCGCGGCCCCTGCCAACGTGGCCACTTGGAGCAGTTTATTAATGCAAAGAAAAAGATTACAGAGAGATTTTACAAGAGAGTTTCTCACAATCGATCATCGGAACATGACCCTCCATTCTCTTTAAATGGAGATCATGGACCAATTGGGTGTTAATCCATGGATCAATGGTCGTTAATGTCGAGGAGAGTATGAACCGTCGGATCACTCTATGTCGGGAACATATCGTGACCGTCATATTTCCTAACTACAAATGCATACTAAAGAAACACACTAGAAAAGACACTTTTACCTAACGACACAATACACCAAGTAGATCTTAACTAACTCCTAAGTGTATAAATATCCTAACACTTTCCCTATCGATCTTGATCATGTTCGTGTACCCTTTTAATGGTAGCCAAAGGTGAGCCCAGTCTGTACTAAAGTATCCATTTAACTTCTCAGACCAATCTCGACTTAATAACAATCCATAAGCTTATGGGATATATACTATAATGATGTCGATTACCTGCACAAGTTTAGGGAGTGTTGTTATTCTGATCATTACATCTTTGAGCTCTCCCATAACCTTTACCTGGGTTCCGTCTAATTGTATAACATGTTTATCGCTTTTGAGAGGGACTGCGTTTAATTTTTTGCAAATAGACAATGGCATAACATTGGAGGATTCTCCTTAGTCAACCAAACAATTATGGAGGTTTTTGTTGAAGACTTCAAACGTCAAAAGGAACAGTGGGACAAAAGGTTTTCCATTCTTGTCTTCAGAGCAGGCGTTCACAGTTGGTTTATTTCTTAGATCTGTAGGAGTTATATTTCCTCCTTGGTTAGTGCTTGTCGTGGGATTTTCCACTGATTTCAATGCTTGTAACAAAAATTCCTTTTGTTGATGGATTCTACATATGTCCATAACTGATATATTTTCCTTCAACTTCTTCAAATCGTATATTATGTTTTAATCCATCTTGGACAATTCTCATGTATGGATGTTTATAGGGTTTCTTCAGGGAGCAAAAGGTACTTTCGGGTGATCGGGAGTTGGTTTTCCTCCTAAATTTGGGGTCGTAGTAAGGTCATTTGAGACAGGTTGACCCCTACTTCATTTTTTCACATCCAAGACTTCTACGGGTGGTTCTTGAACCTCAAATAGGTCATAGGAAGGCATTGGTAGGTCGGGGTCCCATATCAACATGGTTGTTTCTTCTAGTGGAGAAACTTCTTCCTAATCGGAAATATTCATAACTGAGCCGCTTCATTGTTCGGTTAGGGAGACTTCATCTACAAACCAGTTGGCCATCAAATTCATGGAAAGCACCCATTGAGGGCAGTCTCTTTCAAAGTGATTCTCTTGGTGATAAGTGCAGAAAGAGTCGGATGCTAGGTTTCCCAGATCGATGTTTAAGTTAGTTGGGGGAGGTTCAATTGATTTGAATGGTGGATTTCTTTTGAAATAAGGTTTATAGGGCCTATGACCCTGGTTTCCCTCCCCTGCACTTCTCTTCATCTCTATGATTTTGTTTGACAACTTCTTGACCATACGTTGTAGGTCCTCTATGTCTCCACTTCCCTTTTTGAGACCTTGTTCTATTTGTTTCCCTGGGGGTCTAGTCAATAGTAGTCCTCTCCTTGAAGGAGGTTGAACTTATTTTTTAACTAATGAGACCTGGCCTTTTTTGCATCCTTTCGTTTGGAACTCTATCGTTTTGGCTTCTTCAAAATTCTTAGCTAAGGTTGGTTTAGCATCCCTCTTTACAAACATGGAAATCGAAGTTGGGAGAGCAATAGTGTATACTTCGATTTGCAACTCCTGAGTAGGTTTAGCTTCAGGTTGGAATTTGTTTAAGATAGTGGTGAATATTTGATTGAAGTCTTTAACCTTATCCTTTGAACTCATGGTGGCGGTGAATAACTCGGCCATCAAAGCTTCTGTAGTGGTTTCTTCTGCAAATTTATCTAGAAAATCCTTTTGAATCTTCATCCAACTAGTTATGGATCCTACAGGTAAGTTAAAATACCATGTGGAGGCCGAAGTTTTGAAAGTGTAGGTTAAAATCCTGCATACTACGTCTTCATGTTGAACATTCATCAGTCTGATAGCTAGTATGAATTTCTTGATATGGTCTTCAAGCAATCTTGAGGTTTCAGAGTCAAACTTCTCTGGATGTCGGGGAAGGTTATGTACTTGTCCAGGGATGGCCAAAGAATCTCTGGCCAACCAAGGTTGATTATTCTTAGGTGGGTTTCCCCTTTCTTCACCATGGCCGATGTTATCTTCCATGTCTTCAGATCCTGAACCTGAGCGTTCTGAGATAAACCCTTCCTCTTATGAAAAATCCTTGGGCTTGGAGAGGTTGTCGGTTGGTGTATCATGGATTAGATTAAGAGGATGTTTGATTTCATTAAGGGCGAAATCTATCAAGTCTTATATTGTGTGCACAAAAACCTAGTCGGGGGTGTCGACCATCGGTCTGCTTACTTGTTTTCTACGAGGAAGTAACGGAGCTAAAGGTAATGCACCAATCTGTCTGGCATAAGCTCTTGTGATTATTCTAAATTGGTTTAATTCATCATGAGGAAGAGTGTAAGGTATATCGGGGAACAAATGTTCTTCCTCATGCTGGGGTGAGTTACTCGTTTCAGCAGTACTCAGTGTGTGTGGGTTGTCTTGGGAATGACTAGCCATGCATGTGGGATGTTTTGAATCTACAAGTTGTCTACAATATTATGTTAAATATATTGTCTGCCATTCATTCTTCAGGCCCTCCTTCTAGCGCCAATTCTATTGAGGGGTCCTAAATCCCTTTAACTCAACAGCATGAACCAAACCCACCACCGAGGCCCAATTAAACTTTGCAGCGTTTAATGGTGGAATTGTTCTCCAGATCCTGCGATCCGATCAATTAATCAATGGGCTTTATGTTTTCTTGTGAAGGCTTCTCCTTCAGTTCAGACATTCTCTTTTTGTATTTTCTCTTATAGGTGGGACCGAGACAAGATAAAAGTCAGTATAAACCAACTAGGTAATAAAGTGGGAAAAAGATTAACTACTAGAGAAGGTTGAGCTTGGGATAACCCTTTCACTCTAGCATGCAGACAACAATTTTCTACCACAAGCCTAGTAATAATACATTGACCTATTGGTGTTCCAATTATTGACTGAGGTGCGAATATCAGAAGAAAACACATATGCAATAAACGATGGCAAGAAAAATAATTCTCTTAACTCTAATCATCAATCACATACTAACACAACGATTTATTTTTTATTATTAAACAGAAGAACTATAAAACATTGAATCAAATAAATTATCAACAGATTTAGAAGCTCTTACTCGTTACAACATCCATTCATTAGGCAGAATCGGAAATAATTCCTCTTCAGATCCATTCACATACGCTTTTGATGAAAAACACAAACTTGTCTCTAGTCCTAAACATGACTTCTCAATTAAGGCAGCTCTGAAATAGTACTTTACAAATCCAAAATGAGGGTCTTTGCAACAACCATCGACCATTTCTAACAGGTCGATCCTCCTATTTATAACATACTATTAACTAAAAATAACTATTAAAGTGTAACTAAGTAAAACCAAACTCACCACATGGCACTTTCTTCTATCAGTCTTCAAATAGTCATTCATTGATCTCACTAGAGTGGATGACTCTTCTCGTACTCCAACCACTTGACGAAGATATCCTTGCATGTGTTATCATATGGGAATCTATGTTGTTCCATTGGGGCCGAAAGGATCTCTCTTATCTCTACTGCCTATGCCCGATACTTGACTATTCTGGGAATTAATTGCTGCAACATGGCTCGGGCTTTGATGGTGTATATTCTCGAGGTGAGAATATTTCCCAGGCTCCCAATGGTGTATATTTGTTCAAGACTGGGTTCTTGAACCTCCTCCATGTGTTCCGAAGGTCTGGCCTCTGTTTCTTTCTCATAGGGAGGTTGAGTGTCGATTGTAATTGAAGCATTGGGGAGAGGCTCAATATGTAGTTGATAATCGGTTGTCGAGATGTCGATTTCCTGTTGAGGAGCGTCTTCTTTTTGTTCGCCCGACCCTGGCTCATCCGTCAAACTGTCCTTTTGGGTCTACGGTGCATCGGGAAGATCAGTGTCTAAGACACTTTTGACCTCTTATCCATTATGTGGAAGGCCCTGAATTGGAGCTTCAAGAGCTGGGGAAGATACCTTCTCGGGCTCCTTTTCCTCTGTGATTGGCACAGGAGTCACCAGGGACACCTCCAGACTTTCTTCATCATCATAGATTTTTATCAATTCGCAGAGAGGGTTTGGTGTACTTGTTCTCCCTGATGTTCCTACTATCTCTGGCTGAGCTGAAACATCCCCAGTGGATCCAGCCTGTGGCGTTGTAATTTCAGGGTTATCTAACCTGGCAATTTCATCAATTTCTATTAGCTCAGGGTCGCTTGGATCTACCCAGCTTTCATCTGGGTTGTCGGCAGGGGACCCTGTCATTCCTCTGAGGTCCCAGTCGTCTTGCAGTTGATCAATTACTCTGTGCACCTATTCTATCATGAGAAACCCCCTTTCTTATTCATCATGGGTCATAGGGAATCATCTATCCTGCATCGAAACTACCAAGGGAGCCTCTGTTGCTTCTGTCGCTATGATTTCTTCTCTAGCTCTCAGGGTCTATTATTTCAATTGCTCTATGATCATCGCCTCTTCATCCAGGCTCATGGTCATGAACCTAGTCATTTTGGGGTCATCCATACTTGCTACTACCTCGTCCCAATCCTAGGCATTTTCTGCGAAGACTTCATCTTCAAAATTGTCGTGGGCGTATGGCCAGTAGGATGACACTTGCGAAGCATGTTTCAAGACTAGACCCTTTGGATCATGCTTGCGGAATCATCCTGTTATGAATCTGAACTTGAGCTGGCTCAGCCCTTCTTGTTTGGCTTGAGATGTGTCCTTAACCAAGTAGAAACCTACATGGAAACCATAGGGAATGAACGATCGCTTCTTGTCCTTGACCAAGGTGGCGTTGTAGCCTTGCAGGATGGTCTGGTAGCATATTTCTCCTACTACAAGTCAGACTGGGACATGAGATGGTAGGAGATGTGGCGCTCTGGTGGCCCCGAACACCCTTATGTAGGTGTCGTGCTCGTCCAAGTATGAGTGGCCTACCTTTGATATCATCTTCTTGGCCACAGTCAATAGTATCGGGCATTCTTTCTTAAAAGGAATGAAATAAATTTGTGCAATGAATTCATCGCAGATGAGGGAGTAAGACTTTTTGTACATGTTTTCCCATAGCACGTTGAAGCAAACGTGGACCAGGATCTCTACGACATGCTAGCTCATATTCATGCCGGCGAAAATGTTTCTCGCACACATGACATCAAGCAAATATGAAGTCATGTAGAAAACTGGTATCTCTCCCTCCTTCAGCGTTTGAGCCTGTTGTATACAGATGCTCAGTTGTTTAGAAATTATGGCTCCCCAGTTGAAACTACTCCCAGAGATAGCCACTGTGTAAGCCAAGGGAACCCATGCCTCTAAAAACCTGGAGCAGTCCTTCTCTTCATATAATCGACAGATGAGAGCAATGAAATAGATGTATAACTCCCTTAAATTGGTAATCCCGTACCAACCAGTTCTCTGGTTGGTGTACTTCTTGTCCTCCCTTCACCATGAGGCCATCACCTGGCTGGTGTCATGGTGCTCGTATAACTTCACGACAAAATATGTGTTTAACCACTCCTTAGGATCTCTAAGCTTGCAATACTTCTGAACTTCCACCGGTAAGAACACTCTGGCACACCCACCATTGTCATAGTTGATAAAGCATTTATGTGTGTCTATGTGATCGATGAGCCACTTGAGGACTTCAATACAGGGAAAAACAAGAGTTCTACTCACCATCATATGTCGGTATAGCCGTCGGATGTTTAGGAACACTTCATCGTCGAGCGCTCTAACATCTAGATCAATGTGTGCTATATATTCCAGGTATTCCTCCTAGCTTATCTTGTTAAATAGTTCTCCCCAATGTGGGAGTTCCATATTGGATCATGTGCTTGCCTTTGTATCTCCAAAGGATGGAGGATGAACAAAATCCTTCTTCCTCGATGTCTTAATGACAGGTTCCGGCCTCAGAGTGTATTCTAATTGCTTTGCGGTCCCTAGAGAAGAGCCTTTGCCTACCTCTGGTTCTTTCAACTTCAACGCCCTCGACGATCATCTAGTGGTTATCTTTCTTGGAGGCATTGTTTCTGCAATCAAAATAAACCTTCAGAGACTGCATAAATAACAAAAACCAGATAAGAAACATATAATTTGTAGACATGCGAAAATTACAGACTTGGATACATACCTGTGAAGCTTGCTAAACCTGGTTATTTTGATACTCACAGGATCTCTGTAGCTTTCGAATTGCTCGTCTTGCTTCTTTAGATGCTCTGAATTTCCTTATGCACAGAATGATTATGTTTACAATGGCTCAAGAGAATTTAAACTAGGGAAGAACTTATCGTGTCGCATCAGCCATTCAATTCGGGTGATGAGTGAAATTTAAACAAATCTATCGTTGAATCTCTGCAACTTAAATTCATCGTGGGTTGACGGTGGAGGCGCGGGGGTGATGTGGTATACCGGTGATTTTAAACGATCGTTTTGATTGGTGCACGAGGTAGCAACTAATGCAAGATTTGGTACTAATTAGCCCCTTAAATGCTCAAAATATAATCGTATCTAACGCTAAAAGTCCCATCGTGTTGCTTTCACAGTGGGTGGATCAGGGATCCACTATGAACATTTTCGTCGATGTCCTTTGCAAAAGCTCCAACGACGATCAATCTCATCATACAATGTTGTCATGGAAAAGTTGACTCAGAGGTGTGACTTGGACCCAAGGAACCAAGAATGACTTAGGGTAAAACTAGACCGTACGGTTCTCCAATCTGGCAAAGACACGTGGCATTGAAGACTGGTGACCTAATTCATGTGTATTAATTGGAGTCGGGACTTTCCTTAAGTTGTGCATTCTAAAACAAACCTTGGCTTGTCGATGTTGAAAAGGTGTCCAGGGTCGGAAATCAGTGATAAACCTATCACGTGTTTTTCTTCGGATTAGCTTCCTCAAAAAAGTCTTGATGTCGAAATGTATCGGGGATCGACGATCGGGAATAACCTTTAGCGCGGTCAGAAATTTTGTTGCAATGTTTTTAGGTTTTTTCCCGATTCCGATAAGCGTGTCGGGCATCAACTATCGATGATGTTTTTTCTCTTTTGTTAACGTCTATTTCCCTCGTCTTTCACCGATGTCGAAGGGGATCAGATATCATCAATATCCTTTTGCAATACTTGTCGTGAAACAAAAACTTCCTTTTTCTGATACCGATGGAAATCGACGCTCGGTGACTTAGGTTTCCCGAGTGGTTCTTTTCCATCTTTGAATTCCTTCCGATGTCGAATTTGAGCGCTTCGGGTGAAGTGTTTTGGCTTTTGATTCTTTATTGAAGTGTTAAGGATTTTTAATTCATGGGGTTTCATAAGCTCAAACAAACCTGAATTGCTAATGAGAGTCAAGATAATAAGAAAAGACAAAACATTTCTCAAAATGAAGGTGAATCAGACAATGCAAAGATCAAGTGGTACCCAAAAAGTGAAAAATTGACATAGGATTTTTAGGGTGTGTTGAGTGCTCAACACAACCCTTACCTTTCCCCTTTACAAAAGTAATATTATTTAATTCATATTTTACACATAAGAGAAACCCTAAAAACATGATGTCACCCCCTTCTTGAGCAACGTTTGGCACTTTTGGTCAAGTCGTTGAGTTGGAGAAGGGAACGCTAGGCCTCCAAACGCCAATGGTCTTCAATCAAATCTTTTCTTCCATGATCCATGGGCCTCTTCCTTCAAAATGTGCCAAGTGTCCATCATCACCAGCAAACCCTATCCCTAGGGTGACGTTGAGCCCTCAAAAGGTGACGTTTTGTCCCTTTCAAGGAAGTCGTTTGGCATGTAGGGGCTAGATAAAATCCTCCAAGGTGTCCTCTAGGGCTCCAAAGGCATGTCATCATCATTTGGAGTGTGGGCCCTTGGCATCCAACCTGTGGGCTTCAAGCCCCATGGAAGCCCAAGCTAGACTTGTTCTTCCAAAGTTGTCCACCAGCTAGGTCCTGCAAAGACAAATGGATATGCCCTCTAAGGATCTCAATTCAAATGAATCATGATGAGTCAATCAAATCAATAAAAGAGCCATCTAAGCATGTACATCCAAACTACCTCATCAAAATAAACAAATGTTCAAAGACCTTATGCAATTTTCCAAGTTTAGGTATGGGAGGGTTGACAAAACGACCTATTGGGTGAATCATACCTTAAGTTTAGGGGTGTTTCCTGAGTGCACCTTTCTCTAAGTCATGTGGATGAGATGACATGGATGGGGGGGAAATGAAGGTGCAACACACCTTCTACAAAGGCACCCATAAATGAGACACTACAACCCTTTGTATGTCATGAACTCCATGCCCAAAAATTCCCCCCCATCCACATGACTTAGAGAAAGGTACACTTGGGAAACACCCCTAAACTTGAGGTATGATTCACCCAATAGGTCATTTTGTCAACCCTCCCATACCTAAACTTGGAAAATTGCATAGGGTCTTTGAGCATTTGTTTATTTTGGTGAGGTAGTTTGGATGCATATGCTTAGATGGCTCTTTTATTGATTTGATTTACCCAACATGATGCATTTAACTTGAGATCCTTAGAGGGCATATCGATTTGTCTTTGAAGGACCTAGCTGGTGAACAATTTTGGAAGAACAAGCCTAGCTTAGGCTTCCATGGGGCTTGAAGCCCACAGGTTGGATTCCAAGGGCCCACACTCTGGATGATTATCACATGCCTTTGGAGGCCTAGAGGACACCTTGGAGGATCTTACTCAGCCCCTACATGCCAAATGACTTGCTTGAAAGGTCCAAAACGTCACCTTTTGAGGGCTTGACGTCATCCTAGGGCTAGGGATTGGTGGTGATGATGGACACTTGGCATGTTTTGAAGGAAGAGGCACATCTATCTTTTGTCTATCCTTGCATTTCGACACCCCATAGCCAAAATATGATACCATGAGGAAAAAATCTCACTCAATATCAGGGGTATAAAGATGAAGGTCACTCTCCTTCATCAACATAAATTAGCAAGATTTATCTCCAATTCCACCAAGCAAGGGGGCATGTTAATTACTCGGGGAGTCACAACAGTTGGCTTGCACAACTCAACACCAAAAATTTGCAGCCCCATTTATCATCTTGGTTTAGAGACTCTTACTCGATATTTTTAACTCTTAACATAGAGAACTTGAATCCCTTTTTTTTTGCTATGAACCATAGGCATTTTTGGAACATTCTCTTCACCCATATTTTTACTCTTCCCATTGCGTGGGTCAATTCTCCCCCAAATTCGGGGTTAGTTCAGAAGTCTCCAAATGGGTACTCTTTTGCCCATGCTTTTGAGGCAAGGAAGTTCTGGTACAGTCCCCCATTCTTTCTCATAATTGTGGGAAGTTGGTAGTTCAACTACCAACTTCCATCATTAACCAAAATTCTGGAAAAAATGGGAAATCTGGGTTTTCTTGAAAATTAAATTGGCAAGGAAGTTTCCTCACCATTTCCCTCTCATGGCATCATCTCCATGTAAGTGCTCCCCCCATCAACAATTTCTTTTCATTATCATCAAAATGTATATTATCATTTTAATTGTTCATCATGGTCCAAGACATTAAACATATTATCCATGCCTCATGTCAACATTTAAAAATATATTTACATACTGGGGAAAATGCGGTGTTACATTCCCCTCCCCCTTAAAGGAACATCGTCCTCGATGTTCTTTACATCTTAGTAACACCTTCCATGCTTTCATCTTTCAACCATTTCGACAGTTTTCCCTTYTCCTCAYAGTTTGATCAATTTACAGACCCCTCACATTCCAACACATGCCTACAACAAATATCAAACACATGCATATTAAAACCAATTCAATGCATAATCTCCATTGTTGTTCAAATTTTAGGAGGAAATGTACATATTAGCACAATACCTATCTATGCATTTCCTTTATCTGCATCCATATGGTTTTCACATTTACTTATCTCACTATTTTTTTTTCTTTGACATATTTCAATATGATCATACCCCTAATCAAGAGATAATAAGAGTTATCGAAATCTCCTCTTCCTTGCAGTCACTCACCTTCAAGGCTCAAGCATCCCCTTCTTTGTTGCATAGTCCCTCGAGTGATTCATATTTCATGCCAAGGATTTCTCCCACAATAAGAGTTTAGAGACTTCATTGATTCTTACAGTAGAGATGTCTCTCAGGCCTGCTCTACCTAGGCATCCATCTTACTCATTCTACATTATACAACTATTTCAAGGCAATTATGGAATATAGGGTCTTCAATGTCACAACAGTGGCCTTTTTCCATACTTTTCCAGCTCAGCAGGCAATCATTTGTCCCTCCATGATAGATCTATAATCTCACCTATATCACATGCATACAGTAATTCGTGAGATACTATAAGCAATTTCAATCAAAATTTCTTTCAAAATCTGCCACCCACAGATTTCCATTTCACTTATCCATTTTCAGATTTGTTCCATATAGGAACTCAGATCTCACAAGTACGAGACTTCCTTCTCATAACAATTTGTCTCTTTTACAATTAACATGCATTGGTCTTCCTTATGCACTTATATTGTTGCCATATCCAAGACCGTCCTTCCTACAATTTCAATCTTCACACAACCAAACAAATTGTTAGTTCCTCACGCACATACATTTTCATTGCACACTTGATATGGCTCACAAACAACTTTAAGAATTGTGTATACTAACAATTATATCACGTCCATATATATATATTCTATGATATGAAGTAAAAGGAATTATCATTCCTCACCCATGCATTATTTTCAGCATGCCAAACTATTCCAAAATGCAGTCAAGTATCTCATGCAATTTACTACTAAGCCAATTATCTATGATCACATATACACACTGTAACATCCCGCTCTGGCGCACTGAGAACACTTATTTTTTGAGGACACTTGCTCGCAAGTGATCTGGACCCTTTTTGATGTTAGACCTTGTATATTTGATTATGATGTGATTGACAGATGACATGATGTGTTACTATTTGATGTAGACGGGTGCTATTGACTCAGTTTTATTAAGTGTGCAGGGTTTTTGACCTTGAGGATGCAGAGGCATCGGTAGAACCCCCTTGGACTCCGGACTGAGTCAGGGAGTGTGCTTTTGGGTTGATATGTTTATTATGATGTTTCATTTGATTTGATGGTTTGACGTTGACATTTCTGACATGATTATTGGTGATGCAGGCTGACGATAGCTTGCCGACCAGACTCACATATGGAGTAAAGGGGCCACACACGATTTGCNCACCACATGTCTTACTTATCGACATTCATTATTATAGCATGACCGTGTTTCCTGCTTTGAGCTGATCATGACCTCAAATCAACATACATTATATGAAATTAAAATTTCATATGAATGCATTCAAGCATTGTTTCTTTGTTGGTAATCAAGGTGCCAACCTTCATGGACACCCAATTCCTTTTTTTACCATTATTACAATTTTGTTGGGATATTGGAAGGCCCTCCTTCCTCAATGGGCAATCCTATACCTATCCTCTTTCATACAATATACATCTCCTCAATGCATTTAACCAATGTGTTTCCCATGAGCACTTTTGTTCACAATCATTCATGATTGATCTATGCATTCACGACATGTTTCTTCAAGATTTTCTTGCAAGGATATCAATCATCCTTGACTGCCAGAGGTTCTTACCCCTATCATTCAGGTTATTCTTCTCTTGAATCTTACCCTGCTTGGGTATCAATGACATACCATAGTCATTCAAAAATTGTATGCATATTATCAAGATATAAAACATTTCAGAAGGGATTCTTACCTAATCCCTTTCAATCCTCATGCCACATGGACATGAAAACTTTTATATATGTCATGGTTTTTAGCACTCTCTCGGATATTACCTCATCAACAATGCTTCATGGGGACTTAGAAGGTCCCTTCATCAACCTTCGTGTATTTATCCTTTACTTGAGGTTGCCACCATTGGCAGATGTCCTTTCCCAACAACTCCAATCGTTTCCTTCACATAGTAGGCATCATCACATTCAAAATTACATTAGCTATCATGAAAAATCAAAATGCAAGTACCATAGCATTTAGTTTAGCCAAAAAAACATTTTCATATATGTCTCAGCATATCTAAATGCATTCTACCACATTATCCTCAATGTTTTATGGATACAAACACAATTAAGATTTCTATTGTTTCTACAGTAATATAGTTGTCTACATTTTCATGTTGAAATCACTCACTCGTAACCAACATATTGGTTTTATCATCCCAAAGAAACACAATAAATAGCAATAAAGGAGTCAAGGGATTCTCCCCTTTTTCCAACTCTTTTGCACAATTTAGAACCTTCAGATTAGCTGAATTGTTTCCAAGGCTTCTTTGCCTTCACATAACATGGCTTAACCAAGGTTACTCATTTAAACATATCGATTAATCTCTTCTTCTCTACTTTCACAATTGTTCTTTTATGGCATACCACTATGTTAAATAAATCAAAGTTTTAAAGTGAGAAAAGTGTTCCTACATTTCTCCTTCTTTGCTTCTGTAATTTTGTCCCCTTTTGGGATCTATCTTCTCCATTATTTGAGTGTTTCAGTCAAGTTCATCTTGACCTTTCCTGGATATAACAGCATACCACAACATTAATATTAACTCATAATTCAACTTCATTGTAGTGCATATGTGCACCTTAACCATAAATGGAATCAAAATGATTAATCATTCACTCGCATGTCTTTCACACATGCATTATATTTTAAATGTAATCCATGATTCTTATATAAATAGGCTTGCATCCCACTACCTAATTTTCCAACAATCATTAATGTTATGACTATGTTCTCTTGAGAGAGTATTTACACAATTCCTCCACATGGGATTTCTTCAACATGCAATCCCCTTGTTGCATATTCATCACTATCTGAAATGGCCTCAATCCATGAGTTAGCATCGACTTCATCATTTCAGTTACTTACCCAATTCTACGTAAGGAATTTTAGGTATGCATATATTCATTATGCATTCCAGTTTACACATTCACACATGCACATGCATGATACAACTTGCATTCACATTGTTCTTTCATGCACTTAACCTTATGCATCAGCATAATGGGTGTGTCCACCATGGGCACATTTTACGATTTCACATCTATATTCCTTTACAAATTGTTCTATTCATGATTGTTCACAATCATTCAAATGAAAACTTTAAAGGCATAAGTATATTGTCTTTTATAATAACCATAGATCATTCTTGCTCATTGCTTTCTTTCAACATTTGGCGAGGAGTGCCA
>JASDQU010303018.1:0-13649 GCA_032191745.1 Picea mariana | reverse complement strand
ACCGGGGAAATGGTATATTTTGTGCTCAAGTCCATTACCTGTAAATACCTCAATAGCTAGGAGGGAGTGTTAATATTATGGTAGTTGTGGGAGTATTTACCCCCACGTGTGAACCTGACGAGAATAGAAGACTCGGGAAAGCAGGAGAAACCCTAATGAGTTGGCTAATAACCCTAGAAGCCTTGTCGTCTCAAGAAGATAATTTATATTAGGCTATTAGCCTCCAAGAGAAGAAGTCGGCTAGAAATTATAATAATATACTGAACAGACACTTATCCAGAAGGAGAAGTCGGCCCCAACAAACTGGCAGGATTACTATAAATACAGGGCACCGGTTCTCATTTGTAGCATCTCAGCAGTTGCAGACAGAGTCAGTTTTGCGCAGCAGTTTCCCAGTTGGTGCACACTGCAGTTGCAGTCTGGTGCGCAGGTTTGGAGGAGGGTTGCATTTGTAGCTACAGCAACAGCTAGTTTCAGTATTGGCTTGGATTTCTCTTAGCTAGGGTTTGGGACTATCTGATCAGTCTATTGTGTTACGCTATCCTTGGGGAGAGATGCGCTGCTCTTTGTTTGGCTATCTATCCTAGGGGTTTCTTCCGGAGGAATTCTCAGTCAAGGTTAAGGTGCTCGGAGGGAGGCTTCGGCCTATGGTTGGGTGACGAAGGTATCATCAATGGTAAAACGAGCACACCATATTCTATATTCTAACACTTTTCATGTTCTTTACCACTGACAGTAGCTTCAATTGTGCTTGTATCATTAATGCTTGTTGCTTCGCCTCCTAGAGCTCTGACTCCAATGTTCTCAGTTCCGGGTCTTCTGCAAGGTGCTCGTATGTCTGCGCACTTCGGTTACTTAGTTTCTTGCATCCTAAAGCCAGTGCCTTGATTCTTTCGACTACACTTCTAGTAGTTTGTTCCCTCTGATCTCGCACTTCCTACAGAGTGCTTGGCACTGCTTGCAGTTCCAGTTCTGCCACTCTTGCTTGAAGCTGTTGAATAGCTTTAGTGAGCTTCTCCACTTGGCTCTCCATTGTCTCTTCTTCCATCTGTGTGAGGACCGACACAGAGCGAAGTGCTCGAGTGACTGCTTCTTTAACTCTCGTCTGCTCCGCGAGCAACTGTTCTTTTTCTTTCTGGAGTTGTTCTCTGTCCTCTGCAAACTTCACCTGGAGGTCGTCTTTCTCTTGTTGCACAACCTGATGTTTCTCTAGGGATTCCTCCTTTGATTGCTTCAAGGCCTCTGTGGCCTACTCTTTTTATTCCTGGACACGATGAAGGCGAGCCTCTGTGGCATCTGCTAATCGATGTAGTTGGGAAGGCTCATCTCCCACTTCGATAGCTTCCGATGACAATGTCACAGTGGACACTGCACAACTTGAGTAGAGGGATTGATGTACCCCTTTCAGCTCTGCCTCAATCCTGTCATACAAGGTCTCCTATTTTTCTTCGTTTCGTTGTAGAATATCCTTCGAAGTGTCTGCTACAGGGGCGATGATGAGATCAATGTCATCCACTGTGAGCACAGTCTGTGATTGTGGCTTATTGGCTCGTACCTTCTTCCATGCTGAGGGCTTCTATGGGGAAACCTTTCTTTTCTTGGATGTCTCAGCCTTTGTGAGGGGATCCTTAGGTGGTGTCACTTCACCCTATTCCTGCTTTCCTTCTTCCTTTTTCTCTTCTTGGTTCACTTCGTCACCTCCTCCTCCTCCATGTGAATCTGGTGTAGTTTCCTTGGATGCGTTATTTATCTCTTGCATTTCTTCCTTCTTCTTTTTCTTGGATCTGCTTGGTCCATCATACTCGTCTCGAGTGACTACAGAACTTCCGATGAGGTCGGGGTCAGAGAGTTCTACCTGTTCGACTGGTACAAGGAATTCTACAGGCCATTCCTTGGTTATTTCCTCCATATCTTCCTCGGCGAGTTTGTAATAGGACTGGAGTTGTTCCTTGTGTTCGTCCTCGCGCGCAGTGATGTAAACGAAGTGTCTGTCTGCGCGGAACTTCGCAAGTGGCCTGAACCTATGAAGTGTATTCAACATCATGTGAGGAAAGGATTCAATGGCCCTCTTGGGTTGCAGGTAATAGGTGTGGAACACTGCATTTGACTGCCATTGTTTTTCCATGTCGCTAGAATACCAGAGGGTAGTGAACTTCACAACCAATGGTTCAGATGACTCGACTTCAGGGAAGGTTGCTCCTTTCGACATCTCCCAAGCGATGAAGGCAACGAGAATCAACAACTAGCTGAAGTGAATCTCGTAGCCCTGGTCTTGTTCTTCGCAAAAATCTTGCTCCAACTGGTTGACGAGGTAGCTCACCTAGTTCATCTACATTCCTTCAACGCATTTTCCTGCGAGGTCGAAGACAAACCCCGTGACTTGCCTTGGTTTGTTCTTCCTGGCGATCTTACCAACGATCAACTGGAAAGTTAGGTGCACTGCGCCATCTTGGATGGAGGCTACCTTGTAGCCCCTCTTTCCTTTCTCCACATCCCCGTAGGTGTCCTTTATTTGCTGCGATAGGGCACGATCTACAACCTTCCCTGGGTAGAACTTCTAAGGGTATGGTCCCTACATACTCAATCCAGTGATCATGTGGATCAGCGTCGGATCCACAGTCACACGCATGTCTAACCATAGGTAGCCTCCATGGTAGCACGACAGGAGGATTTTAACGCACATGTTAACCTCATGATGTCTGTCGAAGTGGGGTATATTCATGACATTGAGGATAGTGGACCTCGCAATCACCTTAGTCCATGGTTGGGGGACTATCTTCAGCTTCTTCCCCATTTTCTTTGTTAAGTACTTATGCGGTGCGAGCAGTGCATAATTCTTTCTATCTCCCAGGTTAAAGTCGTTGATCTTGAGATCAGGGATCAGTCCTAGCTGCAGTCCAACTGTGTGTATCCCCTTCGGGAGGTACGCAGTGATGAGGGTATACTCGAAGTCTCTCGGCACGTTGTCACGACTAACCGCGCCAGCCAGAGGCGGGATGTAGTCGGGCAGGATTGATGGGATGAGCTTCATGTTCGCCAAGTCGTCGCGATGCTTGCTTCTTTTCTCTGTTGTAGTTCGGGAGGCCCCAGATCGACGTGCAATCGATGGGGAGGCGTGCAATCCTCTCGTCGATGAGGCCTGTGCTCCTGCGGACATGACCGTCTCCGCCATAATATCTATCAGAATCTCCTCCACAGAATTTTCTACTTCACTGCGTTCGCCTGACATACATGCTCAAGATCAGATATCTCGGGTAGGCGGACAAACTCTCATGGTAAGAGAAACGGGTGGCGAGGTCTCAGTAAGCACTGCGCGATATCAATTAGTTATCTTTGGGCTCGGATAATCACAATTTGCAAAAGTGTCCCCATTAAAACATTCGATGGATTAAATAGACAATGTCGTAACGGATTCCTTCAATGGGCAGGAATGCTTCAATCCATCTGTTATGGCGCGGTCTCAATGGTCCAATGGTGATATTTCCAACAAAAACTGCTTTTCTAGCAGTTCTAGAGCATCGTTCTAACGGTCGAGATGCCTCCAACGATCATATTTCTTCATCATGGTGAAGTGTCAGTCTGTGTTGTTCTGCTATTCCAGCGAGGTTCAAGTTCTGCAAGCCTTCTTCCTGCGAAGTCTTCTCTGGAACTTACTGCAATTTTTCTAACTTTGCTTTCTTCTTGCTAAGCTTTCTTGCCTTCTTTATTGTGATTTGAGTCACTGGGTTCCTCTTTCCATTTTTGTTCTTATCTTCTCTTAGCATAGTAACTTCGCACTGATGAGGTTCTTTCAAAGGGTTTAAGTGGAATACCTCTTATCTTATTACTTTAGGGGTAGGTGATCTTCTCTTATGCATGGACAAGTTTTTCAAGACTTCCTGCGTGTTCTTAACTTCGACAACTAAGTCTCTGGTCCTCAGTTGCTTCAACTTGTCCTCTTGTTCTTCTATTAAGCACGCTATTCTCCTAGCCATTAAATCTCTTAATTCTTTCTTTTTCTGTTCTAGAGCTTCATCTTCTTCTTTCCTTCAGATCTGATTTTTCTCAATCCAGATCCTTCCTAGCAAAAGTGTAAATGGGGCGTTGTTCTCAACAAACTTAACGACCTCAAATTCTTCTTTCGTCGATGCTCCATGAATAACCATAGATACATGGGTAAGTCTTCCACATAGGGTTATCATCTTTCCTTTAAATAATCCTATTCCTCCCAGTGAAGGAACCATAACATGCTTTCCCAAAATTTCCCAAGTACTTTCTGTCATAATGTTCATCTGTGTTTCCTTATCCAGAACACAATCTATGTCGAAGTATCATATTCTTGTTTCTATGCATTCCTTCTCTTTTAATATCTCTGATAAACCGATGTCTCTGTGATCATTCAGTGTTTCTTTCATCTGCAATAATATAGTCTTTGATTCTTTCTGGTGTTCTAGCATATTCTTAGTTTCTTGACCTTCCTCATGGTTTTTTTGTTTCATATTCATCTTTTCAACTTTAGCAATCATTCTAGGGCAGTCCAAAACTTCATGATCAACGACTTTACAACAAAGAAAAATATGACCTCTAGCAGGGCATTCCTTAGCAAGATGTCCCAGTCTTCTACAACTATAGCAAAGAGTCAATCCTTTTTTTCTCTTAAACGATCCCCAACTTTTCCTGTACTGTGCACTGGGATCACAGTGACGAACCTGCAAAAAAATATTTCTAGGATCCTACATCCACTTTTTAGTCCATAAATCCTTTCTATGCATAGGAATAACATATCTGTCATTATTTCTATGAAGTCTCACCCAAAGTAGAGGCAGGGGGGGTTGCAGGACTCAAGTGTTTACAACCTAGCTGGGACACAGATATGTGATCATAGTACTTAACATAGCACTTATTTGATAACATTCATTAGTCTTTAACCTATTTATTCACATCGCAGGTTAAAGCCCTAATTACAAAACATCGCACTATTACTCAAGATCTAAGCACATCTAACCATTTAGCACATAGCATCAAAGAATATCTAGCATTCATTTGGATCATAAGCACTAAACATTCATAGATCTATCTATCATAATAGTGCACTAAGAAAATACAAGACAATATAGCACAAAGCACATACCACAGAATATACTTGGTTCACCCCAGTGTGGGGCTATTAGCGTCAGAAGTCACTCCTGGATTTCTTGTAGGAGCAGAGCCCAACGCCCATCAGTTTTATGTCACGATTTGTTTAATGGGGTGATCGGATGGGTAAAGACTCAAGAAAATATAGCTTTAACTCAGGAAAACGTGCATGGTCTGTAGAAAGCAAGGGAGGTCTTGATCCAACTTCCGTCAGTAAATGATTAAAGGGTGGTAGAGGGAAGACTTGGGAGGAGGGCGAGCAAGATTGCCTCGGGCGACAGGCCTTCGGAAGCTTGAAGATGAAAAACTCGGAAGCCAAGATCCTCTTGGTCCAGAGCCTCAAAGAGCTGAAGGGGGACTCGACTGGATCCTCCAATTCCGAGTCATTCAGCGCTAAGAAATCACAGGAACCGATTAGAAACAATGCGACTGTTACAGTGATCTAACCTACATCATCCTATAACAGCTACAACTCAACTGGATCCTCCAATTCCGAGTTGTTCTGACACAGTAAACAAAGAGATGGAAAAGAAGCTGACATCCATAAAGTAAGAAGTCTCAAATGCCTTGTACATTAACCAGAGCGACCAGCGCTTCATCAAACTTTACAATCGGGAGCCTTGCTCAACCATCGATGCTTACAAAAATGGCGAAAACGCCTACATATACTCAAACAACCACAACAGCAAAAACAAGACGCTGCATTAAAAACATTGCGTCTGCATGTCTTCTGACAGTTTGCGCATGCAGACTCTGGCCGATCGTGCACCCAGGACTTGGTGTCCCCTCGGCCAAATTCGGATGACTATTCTTTGTTAGACGCCACCTTAACTGTGCATGGCTCCTGCAATGGAAGTAGCTGAGCCATTTAAGAGTCGAGCTAGTGTGTGCAGACCTCCTTGACGAGTCGAGGACTCGACGTGGCTTCCATGAATAGAACCAGTACAGAGGACCTTCTCGGGTAGACTTTCAGCCAGAACATCCATACTTTGCAATTAATGAGTGAGACGAGGTTTCAACCACCCTCTCTCTTCTTCATTCATACCCAGCAGGTATCGGGATTTAGATCACGTCAAATCGGCGTCTGGAGAACACAGTGCCCCCCCTCTGAAACTCAATTCGACGCTTTTGGCCTCCCTTTTGTACAGAACGATAAATGCTAGCGCCCATCCTCCAGGCCTGCTCCTTGTGACCAGGTGCCAAAACCAAGGGCCCGATTCTGGGCGCTTTCGACACTTCGGGATTCGAGGTTTCGAGAGGTGAAATGATGAGGAGCGCTTACTCCTTGAATTCCCGAATGCTGACATGGCACGGATGTGCGCCGCGTGTCCTTAAGATAAACAGTTGAGGTAGCATCCGCTATTTAAATGGGGGCCCACTTCATCCACATGCTCGCTTGACGTGACCTGGTGCTAAGACCGTGGGCTCGGCTCCAAAGGTGCTTTCGGCGTTTCGTCGATCGACAATTTCAACTGTAAAGAATGGGAGGCTCCTTGTCTCCCGAAACACCGATCCCCGATACGTCGACTGGCCGCCACCTGTCCCAATTGGATCGGACGACCCAGACTTGCCCTGAACTATGGGCGCTACCCTTCGTGCTAAATCCCAGGCAACTTGACAGCCCCGAAAACCCGATGACTGTCGATCTGCTTCGTCAATTGATCCTTTCCGTTGAAATCAGACTGCTCGCTCGCTTGATTTTAAGCCCGAAATGGACTTCTTCTGTGAGTTGCGCTCGACGCTTATGGCTGCGGCCCTTGAATAAAACACATCCGACCAGCTTTCAAACCCCACTTCTATGCGTTTACACCAGAGGCCTAAAATCAAAGAGGAGAATACCCCTATACAAGAATTGTTGCTAACATTAAGCTCCATGGGGGATAGAGTCGTCCCTGTGATGCTCTAAGAACTCATTTTGCAGTTTCAGTGCCTTGTTGTTGGGCTATGAAGTCAAGCTCAAAACACCCCCTGCTGAAAATACAGGCCGAAAAAGTAAAAGTAAAACAAAAAAAGATACATGCTCAAAAGAGCTTATTTATGTACAATCCTAAACTATCAAAATCCTTTACATGGGGCTAGGTGAAAGCAAATTTCCACCATAGCCATTCAAGCAGCTTCCTGAAGGGAAGCTCTTTCTTTCTGTCGATGATCACCAGCAGATGGTGTAACCCTGACAGCAGAACAACTACACTCTTCAACTTCTCCTCACAGGGTGAAGTTGATATGGAATAGGGCGGCTCCAAGGCATAATGGACATGCCACTCCATGTACTCGCTGACAGGATCATAGACTGAGTGGAAAACCTTGTGAAAAGGGTAGCAGCATGCCTGCTCTTCTCCACAGCTACTCCTACAGGGCTGAACTTCATGAGTCTGCATAGGTGAATGGGCGGGCTCTGGCCAGGAAGTCACCTGTTCCACTGGTTCTTTCTGCTCCTCTTCTTGGCTCTCCCCCAGGTCTGATTCATATTCATCATAAATAGGGACCATGGGGTGTTTCAGCTTGCTGACTGGCTCTTCAATATCTTTATAGTGATCAAATGTAGGATAAGCTTGATGCTCATCATCACTATAATATACATCAAAAAGGGGGTGTCCTTCATTGATATGATCCTCCTCCAGAACAGTGATCCCGTAAAAAATTTCCATTTTAGGGATAGTGGGACCTGCTAGTTCTGGCTGCTCATACATAATCTTTTTCTCTTTAATCCCAGGTAAAAATATATCGTGAAAAACCCCCTGGAGGAAAAGAGAAGAATCCTCTTCCACAACTAACCCCTCTTTTAAAAAGAGAGGGTCTTCATCATCATGAGCAGAGATGCTAGGAACATCTGCTTCAGCCCGATATCCAGGTGAGTCATCTACCATGGACCACATTTTCTCTATAAACTCACAATTTCCACAAGAGGCATGTTGATCGTTATGAACATCTAAAAGAATAGAGGCATCTGATATGATGTCAGATGCTTCCGTTCTAGGGCTAACACAATTAATATCATTCAACACCTCCATATTTTCCTGGAAAATGCTTTCCTCCACAGTAAAAGCTTCATCATGGACCTGGTCTTCAGGGCCAACAGAGGCTTCATGAAGCGAAGAAAACTCCTCACAACAGTTTTCATACAAACAATCAGCTGGAAAATAATCTTTACAAAATGAATTGAAAGCTGTATGAAAACCTGTTAAAGAGAGGATGCTCGCAGCGGGAAGAGATCGACACCACTCAAGAGCAGCTCCCTTCAATGAACACCTGAAGAGATTAATCCAGACATCCTCATGCGTGATATTTTGTCGGTGAATAGCTTCATGGAAGTCCAGTAGATGCTTAGCTGGTTCCTCCCAACTTGTTGCATGAAATTCAGGGAGGAAATCTTCCCATTGGTCTCTATCAGGAAGTGCATTAGGAAAACCAACTATCTGGGAAAAGTCACAGAAAGCAAACCTTTGAGCCAAAATTTTCTCCATATCGAACCAGTGGAGTTGCCAATCGATCCTCGAATCATGGAGTCGCTAGGTGAAAGATGCACAACTTCAAATATGCCTGGTCCTTGTTCACCATTGAACCAGTGGAGTTGCCAATCGATCCTCAAATCATGGAGTCGCCGGGTGAAAGATGCGCAACTTCAAATATGCCTGGTCCTTGTTCACCATCAAAGGCCAGATCTTAATGTTGTCGTTACCCTAGGAAGCTTCTCAAGCTGAGAAAGCAGCCACTGAAACCTTCTCGAGAAAGCTCCTCTGGGTTATCTTTCAGGTGTGCTAACAATAGCTACAGCTGAAACAGTGAAGTGGAAACAATGGAGTCGCCACAGTGGAGTCGCCAGGTGCACAGTAGCAATCTTTAAGGGCTCTGATGTCTGATGCACCTTCAGAATCAGAGGCTCAATGTCGTTTTGCCCAGGGAAAATCTTCAACTTCGTCCCCGGCAATAGCGCCAGAAATGTTAGCATCAGAAGTCACTTCTGGATTGCTTGCAGGAGCAGAGCCCAACGCCCATCAGTTTTATGTCACGATTTGTTTAATGGGGTGATCGGATGGGTAAAGACTCAAGAAAATATAGCTTTAACTCAGGAAATCGGGCATGGTATGTAGAAAGCAAGGGAGGTCTTGATCCAACTTTTGTCAGTAAATGATTAAAGGGTGGTAGAGGGAAGACTTGGGAGGAGGGCGAGCAAGACTGCCTCAGGCGACAGGCCTTCGGAAGACAGGCCTTCGGAAGCTTGAAGATGAAAAACTTGGAAGACAAGATCCTCTTGGTCCAGAGCCTCAAGGAGCTGAAGGGTGACTCGAATGGATCCTCCAATTCCGAGTCGTTCAGCGCTAAGAAAATCACAGGAACCGATTAGAAACAATGCGACTGTTACAGTGATCCAACCTACATCATCCTATAACAGCTACAACTCGACTGGATCCTCCAATTCCGAGTTGTTCTAACACAGTAAACAAAGAGATGGAAAAGAAGTTGACATCCATAAAGTAAGAAGTCTCAAATGCCTTGTACATTAACTAGAGCGACCAACGCTTCATCAATATTTACAATCGGGAGCCTTGCTCAACCATCGATGCTTACAAAAATGGCGAAAACGCCTACATATACTCAAACAACCATAGCAGCAAAAACAAGACGTTGCATTAAAAACATTGCGTCTGCATGTCTTCTGACAGTCTGCGCATGCAGACTCTGGCCGATCGTGCACCTAGGACTTGGTGTCCCCTCGACCAAATTCAGACGGCTATTCTTTGTCAGACGCCACCTTAACTGCGCATGACTCCTGCAAGGGAAGTAGCTGAGCCATTTAAGAGCCAAGCTAGCGTGTGCAGACCTCCTTGGCGAGTCGAGGACTCGGCATGGCTTCCATGAATAGAACCAGTACAGAGGACCTTCTCGGGTAGACTTTCAGCCAGAACATCCATGCTTTGCAATTAATGAGTGAGGCGAGGTTTCAACCACCCTCTCTCTTCTTCATTCATACCCAGCAGGTACCGGGATTTAGATCACGTCAAATCGACGTCTGGAGAACACAGTGCCGCCCCCTCTAAAACTCAATTCGACGCTTTTGGCCTCCCTTTTGTACAGAATGATAAATGCTAGCGCCCATCCTTCAAGCCTGCTCCTTGTGACCATGTGCCAAAACCAAGGGCCCGATTCTGGGCGCTTTTGGCACTTCGGGATTTGAGGTTTCGAGAGGTGAAATGACGAGGAGCGCTTACTCCTCGAATTCCTGAATGCCGACATGGCACGGATGTGCGCCGCGTGTCCTTAAGATAAACGGATGAGGTAGCATTCGCTATTTAAAAGGGGGCCCACTTCATCCACAGGCTCGCTTGACATGACCTGGTGCTAAGACCATGGGCTCGGCTCCAAAGGTGCTTTCGGCGTTTCTTCGATCGGCGATTTTAGTTGTAAAGAATGGGAGGCTCCTTCTCTTCCGAAACACCGATCCCCGATACGTCAACTAGCCGCCACCTGTCCCAATTGGATCGGACGACCCAGAATTTCCCTAAACTATGGGCGCTACCCTTCGTGCTAAATCCCGGGCAACTTGACAGCCCCGAAAACCTGATACCCGTCGATCTGCTTCGTCAATTGATCCTTGCCGTTGAAATCAGACTGCTCGCTCGCTTGATTTTAAGCCCGAAATGGACTTCTTCTGTGAGCTGCGATTGGCGCTTATGGTTGCGGCCCTTGAATAAAACACATCCGACCGGCTTTCAAACCCCACTTCTATGCGTTTACACCAGAGGCCTAAAATCAGAGAGGAGAATACCCCTATACAAGAAATGTTGCTAACATGGGCTACGTCCACCAACTCTTCTTCTTCTTTATTATCTTCTGCCAATCTTCTTACATGCACAGAGCCACAAAACCAACTCCTCATAAGACAGGAGATCTGTGCACACCTCACCAGATCCTCCTTCCTCGAGCTTGGTACAAAGCACAAATCCTTACACAATCTGTGCACAAAGCACTCATAAAACGATTGCACTTAGCTCTGCAACCCTTAACACATCCATGCACTAAGCCAAGTATCACTATGATCACATAGATCGAACTAACCTTACATCGCCTAGCTACTCATTTATATATTACAAAAAGGGCCTAAACATGGGTAAATCCATGGGCCGACATCCCATACCCGTTACAAAAACCCTAAAACACAAAAGTCCCGCAAAAGGGGGCAAGATCCCACGATCTCTGCTTCGCCCCGGTGCTTCGTCTTCGACCAGCCTGTCGAAGTCCCAAAAATGGTCAAGGGCCAACAAGGTGGACCTAAGATTGTCTTATTTCTCTCATAATTCCAGAATGATCAGAAAGTGATCAGAGAAACTTATAGGACACAACCAAGTTTTGTACCTATCCACCAAATCACACATCTCTTTGTGCCAAAGAAGCATGTCCAATTGTTTGGATACAACCACATTTCCAACTCATTTGTTCACCCAAGTGAGTTTCATCTCCACCGAAGCAATGTCTACTAAGCCATATTGCTCCAATGAAGCTGCAAAAAAAGAGTTTATAGGATCATCACAAGCATAAACTCTCCAAATTTAATCACTATTAATTGTAAAATTAAGGTCCTTTCTAATAATCACATTGGGCGCCATTAGGAGAGGGGATATGAGTATCTTATCCGAGAAGGCCTCCCTACTCTCATACGACCCATAAATATTTAAAATACAAATCCATGGATGAAATCTTGTCCACAACAACGTCATCAAGGGGAAGAGGATACATACCATTACAAACTATCAATTTCTCCCTATCGAAGGAACACCTTTGGTCTAGATGAAGGGGTGATGGGAGATCCTCCTTCGAGTCTTCCTAAACATTCAAGTGATTCCAACCTTCTAAATGAGATCAATGGAAGGGTCCTCGCATACTAACTTCTCCTTAGAAGAATTTTTTAAAGGCATCTCTGACACTGGAATATAGGTGAGTTGAGCAATAGGACCATGAGGGTTGGCCACCTTTACCACTTTAGTCTAAGGAGGGGATAACTTCAAATGTTTTAGAACCCAAGATCTATATTTGGTCACAAGGATCTCGTAATCTGCCATCAAATGACCAAAATAGTGGCATCTCGCACATTGGAATGGCGCATTGACATAATCGAGCATCTGCGTGAATTTATGGGATCCCCATACCAATTAAATAGATTTTAAGAGATCACACCTAACATCCACTTCCACTAAAAAAGAGAAACTATATGTTTATTCTATGAAAACAAATTGTCATCAATAGTTAGGGTTTTCCCTAACTTCTTGTCAATTTCTCAAATCCCATCAATTGTTCACCACTCCATAGGTAACCTTGGTAGTTTGACCCATATGGTCATCTTATCCATAATTGAATCCATTGGGTCAAAAAGAGAAAACCAAGGTTTCAAACTTAACAAGGTCGAATCCCTGAACAAGAGACCTTTCAGAATAATATTTGCATCATTTTTATACTTAAAGACAAAACCAAACCAACCTCTTACCAGGATATGAAATCCCAAAGCATAACCCAAGAGGAGCATCTAGTTTTCTTCGATCCAAACTCCAAGAGATGCCACATACATACAACGTCACATAAATTTTCCAACCAAAGAGCGACTGTCAATATCCATGATGTCTTCTATAATGATATCCTCACCCACAACGAGGGAAACACCCCCTCCCTTTGATTTGAGGGTTTTTTTTTTATGGTTTTTACCCTTTGCCTTCGACTTGGGTACTCCTGCATTACATTCCAATTCATGCAAGCATAAACCCTTGCCAATGAATTTCGAAGGAACCCCCAAGGTTTCCCTAAAAGAGTACCAAAGTCAAAGTCGTGGAGAACTTTGTTACCCAAACTACATGAAGAGTCTCGAATTATTATGTTTGTCTGTGAAGGAGGTAACTCAACAATGAATTGAGAAATCACATCTCCGTGCAAAGAGCCAGGGTCGATCTACCTGGGTTCCTTGTTTTGATAGACAATAAAAAGGGAATTCTTTTCAAAGTCAGGTGATTATTGAACCGAGGGGATATCGAGGCTGGAGTTACACGGGTTCATATTTGACACCTTGAATAAATACTAAACCTCATTGGATCCACTGACAGATTTAGTCTCTTCCCCTCAGCATCCATAAAAACCTTTTCAATCAACTCTTGAATAAATGGCTCTGGATGTTGAACACAAATTTCATTCTCCGAAATGGAATCCTCCAAGTAGTCAAAAATTCACCCCGCAACCTCCTCCATGATGGAGCTGACGAGGGTCCACGTGGCCAAATACTCATGTACACAACTAACCTAGAAAGAAACTATGTCAATACCCTATATCAATCTACAGTGAAAACCCTCTCCAAAGACCGCTTGCATTAGACCTCATATCCAATGGAACAGATAGTTATTTTTTCTTCCAAATAAATCCATTTGAAGGAATGTAATCTAATAAGGACATTGTATTAACCATGAAATCCATCTGGGTGGACTCCATGACTTGAACAAAGTAAGATTCTATAGCATATTGGGATTTCCAATCCTCATAAGTTGTGCATCTGAAAT
>JASDQU010303015.1:13730-23926 GCA_032191745.1 Picea mariana | reverse complement strand
CATATACAAACTGCAGGAAGAGAGGCATGATGTCCTCATACCACTACTTGAGGACTGAAGCTCGAAACTCTTTCAAAGAAGAAAGAGAATAGAATGCTCCTGAACCCGAAGTTCCTCTGTGTCCGTGACCGACAATCTGTCAACTACCTCTTCATACAATCTAGCAATGTTGTGCTCCAGTCAAATATTTGTGCATTTAAGCACTGGACTTCACAATTCATCTGTGCATGGGATGCCTGATGTAGAGCTGCAGAACCAATGATCCACCCAATAAGCAACACAATCACCTACAACGATAAGTCAGTAATCTTGCTTATGGGAACCTATGAGCTCGATCGATCTGTACCAGTCTCACAGTAAAGTCCTATCAATTCCACTATGTTATGCGGCCCCGAAGGAAATGTTCGAAAGTTGACTGGTTCCCCTCTCCTGGAGAGGCCAGTCAAAAAATATATGTCCTCTGTCGTGGGCACCAGTGACTGCCCTTCTAACATAAAGGCCTATGCATCCGGATGCCAATAATCAACCAAGGCATTCAGTAGCCTAGGTTGTGCCCGCATAAAAGGACATAAGAAGAACTTAAGCAACCCACATTGCATCAAGGTAGCCATAGCATTGGGGTCTTCCCCGACCAACTCACTAACCTCCTCATGCTCTCTTTCTCTCCAGTGAACATACATCCTGCAAAACACCAAAGTTCAGGAGGGTTAACCCTTGTTTTTTAAATTTTTTCATTCAATAAGGGGGTCCACACAGGCTGTAATGCTGACAGTCACGTGTACATGCATGCAGTTTTTACTCTGCCCGAATGTACACGCGGCATGTCCTAAGACACCCCGCGTAGACCTAGGGCCGACCTTTTAAAGGTCGACACCCCCCAAAAACTTGGAATCCAAAGAAAAAATAAAGATTTAAATTGCAAGAGGAGAGAATTTATACTTACTTGGTCCAGACAGATGGTTGTTTCATCCACTGTAGCTCCTGAAATCACCACTTTTATCAAAGGGGATTTTTTGCTCCAGAGTCAATTTCCAAATTAGTAATGGTGATAATGAGCTGCCAGCTTCTATTTATAGACTTTTTGGCCTCTTTTTGTCACTTTTTTTGCCCCACTTATCATTTTCTTTAAACCAAAAACCATTTAGATTGATTCAGGAGTTGCATTGGAAGGGTATGATCGGGTATCGGGACAATTTTTTGGAGTTTTGGGTAACTTTTGATGGTCCATGGAAAAATCTTAGATGATCAACTTGAGCATATAGGTTAGGTTTCTACCCTGACTTTTGTATCTCGTTGTCTTTATCCCTTTTCCATAGGATTGATCCCATCATGTTGCGACACGGAACCATCATTGCTACTTTAGAAGTGTCACGAGTTGGTGGTAGAGCTTACCGGAACATGGATGCCCTAGGTAAATCCTGGTTGCATTATGGTGTCCATGTTGTCTCTAATCATTGTAGGCTCAGGAGTCCTTGTTGTTTTTTCTTGATTACGAGTTTGAGCCTCATTTGCATGATTCCTTTTCACTCTTGACCTCACCCTTGGGACTCCCAAAATACATAACAGGTCTTCTTTTAAGCCCTTTTGAGACCCTCTAAACATGAAAATATTTTCGAGCGATCTTGTGGCCTTTCACGCTCGTTAAACTGAAATTTGAAGTCACGTCTTCCTGGCAGTAGTTTACCCCTTTTTCGGTCTGGACGGTCAACTGTACGAACAGAAGTATACTCTAAGGAACTTTAGTTCTCTAGAAGAGTACTCTCAGGTATCATTTTAACCCTTTTTCGGGCCTGAGGGACTAAATTTACGAAAAAGGAGCCCCCATGGAGTCCATAGTTAAGCTCTTTTCAGACTCCCTAAAATTGAAAATATCGTCGAGTGACCTTATTCTTCCACACTCGTTAAACTAGTCCAGAAGAACATTCCTGATGAAGTCCATAGTTAAGCTTTTTTCAGACTCCTTAAAAATGAAAAAATGGTCGAGTGATCTTGTCTTTATCACACTCGTTAAAATGGTTTTGAATAGACATCTTGTCGTTGTTAGTTTACACCTTTTTCGAACCGACTAGAATACCTTCAAAAAAGGTACCCCAATGGAGTCTCCTTTTACGTTTTTTCAAACTCTCTAAATATGAAAAAGCGTCGAGCTTACCTTCTCTGGGCTCGTTAAACTTACATCGAAGGATGTTACCATTGTGTGTTTTGTTAATCGTGTTTGCATACCTGCGTCTTTGGTCTAATGCTGGCTCCATGTTTCTCTCAACTAAACCATCTGAAGCATACCTTATACGCAAGCCATGTGTTACTTTGCCTCTGCATATTGACACCTTTGGCCCCTAGAGGATTTTTCCCGAGTGTCATTGCTCTAAACATCAGTCTTGTCCTTGCGCCTTAAACTTGTATGTTTGTAACACTCGTTCCTCCATTGTAACATAACATTCTTTTATTCTTTTTCCAAAATCATTGACAAAGACAAAAAAATCAAATATACCCCAAAAAGAGGAAGGGAAAAGTATTTTCTTTATTGGCAGCACAATAAGTCGCCCTTGGATAAAGCACATATGTCTGTTTGTTCATCAAACTCTGGGATTTAATACGACCTTAGGAAGTTGTTCTCAATACATAGAGATGTGTCCTCCTCCATTTGGTTATTCTTCCAAACATATGGAGAGTTTGTGTTGCCTCCTACCTCGTAAACTTATGTTAATGCCATGTTGCTTGAGTCTCATCATTTGTCGTGTTGTTGTCCAAGGGAAGTTTTTACCAAGCCTAAGTCGGCCCCTCTGTAGTTTGTCTCTTGCCCTCATACCAGGCCATCCTGAACGTCCAATCAAGTCTTTGTTCGAAATCAATGAAGCCTTCAGTCTGATCATCAAGATTCTCTAGTCCATGACCGACGAGTCGTCGAAGACCTCTGGGTAGTGAAGTCGTACACTCATATTACACTCCTACCCGATTTTTGAAGATTTTGAAGTTGTTGCTCGAGCTCTGAAGACCTCATCTCCAACCATCAGGCCTTATCAGCTTCTAAGAAGATGGATACTCTACATGTATATCTTTTTGATTCCAAGATGTAGCTCCGCTATGTATTGTTTGCAGCTACACTTTATATAGTTATATGACATGGATCTACAGTGTATTTGATTGGTAGCCATGATTTTATTTTATCCCGAGCATGGGTATGCCCGCCTCGGTGAGACAATTATTATTTTTGCAGACGGCGCCTCCCGATTGCTGGTCCCTAGGCTCACTTGTTCGACACATCAGTAAAGATTGTTAATGTATTTCGGCCACCAGATGCTCTTCAGACCTCACACATTAGGGGGCATATGTTATAACCCTAATTTTCACTAGACATGTTTACCTGGCATCAGGCCATCTCAAATTCCTTCTTTGCCAACGCACTGTTGAACAACTCTTCTTAAAAACATCTTTTATAAAGGCCCACATGCCCTGCCCCATTACTGCATGCATGTACACTCTAGCTAACCTAAAACAGCCCGCATGTACCTACAAAAGCATGAAAAAAGGAAAGTTGATGACGGAACACACAGCTTTGGGTGAGTTAACTAAACCTTTCGGCCATGCATGGTCGAGGGTTCAACCAAATACCTATCTTATTCTAGCCTATAAAATAAGGGTTAGGGGTCCCATTTGGAAGGGGAGAATCATAGTAAAGAAACTATACTCGATTGTGCATTCCCTTTGTCCTAACCCTTTAGCCTTCCTTGTGCAAAGAGAAAGATAGAGCAAAAGATTTGGAGGATAGTTGAAGAGAAGCCTAGGACCAGGTTCGTGGAGCAGTGGTCGGCTTCATCATTGTAAGTTGATTTGTTGAAGTTAATAATAAAGAAGTACTTTTCCCATCCCACCATATGAGGTTTTCATGGTTTATTGCATACTTGTTTATTGAATCTCTAACCCATTAATCTATATATCAAATGCATGTGGAGTTTTTATTTGTCTTGTGTGAATGTAGGTCAGCCTTGGGAGTAGAGTTGCACTCAAAAAGAGATCAAGCTTGAGGAAGGATCGACATCAAATGCTGAAATAAGGTATGCTCACTTGATCATCTTAACTATGTATTTTCTTAAGAATAATGGGGATTAGGTCTGGGACGATGGTAGAAAGTAGAATCTTTAGGTCTTTTTTGCATGCATAATTAAACCCTAAGTGCTAGTCTGTAGAGGGATTTCCCACTCACAACAGTAGGAGTATAAAAGCTCAAAGAGGAGACTAGTACAAAGTGTGCACATATTCAACACTTTGTTAAGTGTTGAAGAAGCTCGGAGGAGAGATAATGCAAGAGTGCACATAGCCTATGCAAGGAGTGTAGAAGGCAAGAACAGTCTAAGTGCTAGACTATAAGGGAAACGCAAAGGCTTGACTCATTTAAGAGAAATTTTCAAGAGGGAAGGACAAGGCGTGTGCCAGAGTCTAAGTTCTTTAAGTGAAGACGCTTGAGGAAGAGAAAAATCTCTTTGTTTCGAGGTGGATAGACAAGATATGTTCAAGAGAAGATAAACTCCCTCAGACTCGTTGGATCTAGGTAAGCAACGCGAGTGTTAAACCCTTAAGTCCTTCGGACTTCGTTACTTCAGCATTTTTGTGTGTTTGTTGTAAAGGAGCCCAAATTCCTCGAATTCTCAAAGTCTGAAGTAAATTTGGACCATTGGTCTTCGGGGACACGTGTCCAAAAATTATCATGTATTCTGAATTTTGGGGATCTAGAGGATCGTAGGTGAAAAGTGTTCAGGTGTGAAAAGGCCAAAGTCTCGAAGGTTGGAGTTAATCCAGATCATTCATTATTGGGGACACATGGACCGTGGGTCCCTACCCTTCACCACTTTGACGCTCGATGATTCGGGAAACAATGTGTGTTGAAGTTTCGGAACTCCCGAAGCTCGGAGTTACGGAGTAGATCGCAGTCGTTGGTTGTTGGGGAAGCGTGGACCGTCGATTCTTGAATTTTCGAGAATTCACCAGTTCAACATTCGAAGGGTTTGAAGAGTTGTGTTGGTTGATGTTTTGAAGCTTGGATTTCTGAAGCGCTAGTTTGGGAATTCTCCAGTTCAGTGTTTGGAGGTTTTGGAAGGTGTTGAGGGCAGAAATATCGAAGCCCGAAGCTCTGGAGTGAAAAAGTTGTCGCTTTTGAAATTTTAAGCCCCAGGTTTTGGCTTGAGGTCACATGAAGTCTCTGCTAGAGTAAGGAGATCCTCGTGAACATGAATTTTTTCATGGTTAAGGAAGAAAATTCCTATGGTAAAGGATTATGAGGGTTCTGTGGGGACCCGAGACCCACTCTGGCTCCTCTGTAAATCAATCCTAGATTGGGAGGTCGCGCAAGCCCCCGAAGGAGGGGAGGGGGTTTGCATCAAAACATTAATTTCATTAGACTCTTGAAATCAAATTATATCTAGGGCCACCCCTCTCATATGATTCCATGTCCTTAAAAAAATTTTATTCAATGATCACTAGAACTAGGCTTAGTAAGAGAAAATGCATTTTTTGCACTAGGGGTCAATTTTTGAAAACTCTAGATTGAGTGATTGTGGATATATAATTCTCACATTGGCCTTGTCCAAACACACTTGCAGGATCTTATTACACTCAATTATACTATTCAATCTTATTTTTATGCCCCTGGACCAAATTTTCCACGCATCCCTAAATGGCTTTAGGAAGTGAGTTGAAACTCACCATAAAACAATAATTGGGACCTAGATTGATGAACCATTGATTATGTTGGACTTGTGACTTGGATAGAATTCTCACATAGGCCTTTCCAAAACACACTTGTAGGATTTTGAAAAACTATTTTTTTCTATTAGGTTTGGATTTTATGCCCATTGACCAAATTCTCCATGTGTTCCTGAGTGGCTTTAGATGGTGAGTTACAACTCGCCATAAAACAATAATTGAGACTTGGATCAATGAACCATTGATTATATTGAACTCACGACTTCGGATCACAACTAGGGGAACCCCTCTCTCATCATTCCATAAAATAATAAATTGTATCAATGAAACATTGATTATGTTGGACTTGTGACATCATATTATAGCTAGGGGAACCCCCATTCCATGATTTTATGGCATAGAAAATGTATTATTTGATAATCTCTAAAACTAGAGTTTTGCTCAGTAAGAGGCAATGTAATTTTTGCACTAAGGGGTCAATTTTTGAAAAATCTATGTTGGGAAACTATTGATATTATTCTCACATTATCCTTTCCCAAACACACTTGTAGGAAACTATAACACTTAATTATACTTCTTGGTTTGGTTTTAATGGCCCCATACTGAATTCTCCATGTGTCTCTTTGAATGGATTCAATAAGTGATTTGAAACTCACCATAAATTAATAACCAATAATTGGATCAACGAAACATCAACTACATTGGATTTGTGACATAATATTACAACTAGGGGAATACCTTTCCCATGAGTCCATTGTCAAAAAAAAAATTAATCGATGATCTCTAGAACTAGAGTTTTTCACATTAAGAGATGATGCAGCCCCCCTCCCCTTCGGGGTTTTGTGACCTCTCCGTCTCTGGATTGTTCCAAGTGTTGAATTAGATTGACTCTGTAGGCTCCTGAATGAACCCAGAAATTATAAACAGACCCCTTTTCTTCCTTTGGCGCAGGCCCTGTGATACCCGCACCTTCTGTCTATGAGTTCCAGCGCTCTTTATTTCACAGGTGTTAGCTCCTCCTTAATAGAACCTTTTTTCATATGACCCTGAGTGGTGTCTTGTGCTAAGGCGTGATTATGGGTGCAGGAAAGAGTGGTTTCAAACCAACCCACTTTTCTCCCTGCAATCCTCCTCATGCAGACACGTACCCCGCCATCAAAACAGTGGTTGAAATTGCGGCCCGCTCAAGGAATATTATCATCTGAGCATGTCTTGGGCCCACAATCCCTTATGTCTGTCGATCTCTTCTCCTTTGGTGTTGTCTGTGATCAATGGTTGTTTTTTACCTCTATTCCTTCTTCTTTACTCCTTCCACGCGTCCCCACAGATCTCTACGATCTGTCAACACGTAGTCCAGTTCGAATCAATGGTTGTTGTTGACTCTGCTTTTCTGCCCTCTGGGAGTTTCAATTATCAAACTCCACTCTCCTCTATGTGACAATCTCTCAAAGTGGAAGATATGTTGCCACCTGTCCCCTTGAATCTACGGCCAGGATATCCTCCATGGATCCGGCCTTTAGGAATCTTGATTCTCAAACCCTTTTCCTTTACCTCAAATATGCAAAATCCTGCCACGTGTCCTCTTAAATCGGATAGCTTAGGATTTCTTCGGATCTTTACCCGGAGTCCCCAGATCTTCGCCACGTCTCTTCTCCTGATCTGATGACTCATATTCACTTCAGGTGATCTGATGGTTCTGATCTACTCCAGCTCTCCAAACTTCTGAGATCTCAAATCTCAAACTCCTCCTTTGTGTTCTCCCAGAATGACTTAACCCATATTTCATGATCGTTCACCACGTGTCCCTTCTGGATCTGACGGTCCATAATCTCTTTGGGTCTTCAGCACTTTGGCTTTTCGGCTCCCCGACGCTTCAGCTCTTCATCCCTTCGGGCTTTGGCTATTCAGTTCTCAAACTGCAACTCCAACATAACTTTCCCTGGAGCTCACAATCTGGTGACAAGTGTCCCTGTTATTGCACAGTTTGTATTTTAGGTCACAGGCTACAGGATAGTGGACAAACTGGTGTAACAGGAACCTTCCCCACCCACTGTCACCTCAATGGGGAGGTTCTTTCTGTTTAGGGAGGTTAGCCCAAGGGAGACGTCCCCGGTAACCTGGGGTTAGAAGAGGCAAAGGATACAAGGTCAAGAGCTAAGAATTTCCTCCTCACAGGTTACCACCAGTATCAGATAATCTGACTAATCATCCAATAAAGAAGTGAAGTCCCTGTTGAGAACACCTGCCCGGAACAAGACAATAACAACACAATATGTATATTTGCAGGTTTTAATTCAAAGGGTTAGTACTTCTTAGTTATCTGATTTCATTAAATAAGCAAAGTAACAGATAAGATGAGGTCAACGTTTCACTTAATTATCCAATGAGAAATCACCAATTCATCAATATCTATCACAAAATGATCAAGCCAACAGTATTACCAATCAAAAATTGTTCAATAAATGCTTGACATCATAAATTAATTGCTTATTTGCTAGTTAGAAGGCTTGTTGCGTCAGGTATGACATCAGCCTAGGTTAGTAGCGTTAGGGTTAGTTAGGGTTTCAAAAATTAAAGTTTTAAAAGATGAATTTTCACACCAAAAGCTCAACATTGTAAGTCTAACCAGTGCCTTAGGGTGAAATGGAGTCAAAGCAAGGGCAAAAAGGCTTCAGGAGGATTTTAAAACTTAGAGACTAGAAGGTAGGGTTCCAAGGTGCTACAATGGCAGGGCCTTGGAATCAAAACCCTAAGGGAAGGAGGCTCACTTCCGGTGTTGCTTAAGCAAGGCCTCATGCTCCTTCCTCTTTCTCTAAATACACTTGGCAAAATGGCTAGCTTCAAAGTACAGATTTAAGGGAGAAAGTGTTGCAGGGGCAAGGCTTTCGAACCCTACAAGGTTAAAACCCTAGGTGTAAATTCAATTAGGCCTAGGACGTCTTCTCTTTTCAATCTATAACTTTAATGCTAACTCAGAAAAGGAGAGAAAAAGTGTAGCAATGGTTAGGCTTTATCTTCCTTTATCAATGGCTAAAATTATTTCTCAAACATGGGGACATATAGCAATGACCTACTAGTGTGCTTGCTACCTAGGGTTTCAAGATTCAGCAATATAACAGCAAAATGTAAGAAATTAATCCTACAACCATTCACTTAAGAAGTTTTGCATGAAAAATTCACTTACATATCATGAAGAATGCATAATCAAACCCTAGTTGTAAACCTTCCATGAGAGAAACACCATATATGCCAAGAGAAATCCTCCAAGAAGAGTTGCACCTCACTTTAAATGACCAAGAGCACCAAATAAAAGATAAAAGATAGTCTCTCACAAGAGAGTGAGTTATCTTATGTCAAAATGAGGAGAAACGTCCTCAATTTATACCAATCTATGACCTTTTAATTAAAAAATAGGTCATTAAAACAGCCGACAAGGCTGACTACAAAATTTACACTGTTTTTACATTAACTGCTAGAAAAATGACATAATATGAGCAAAAAGAGGGACGTCAAGCCCTTCTGAGGGAGACGTTGGTCGTTTTTAGGCATTTCCAGCATCCAAAAGCCAGACGTTGGCCCTTCTAGGGCTCCTCCAAGCTGCCACACGTGCCAAGTAGCCTCATCACACTGCCACATGCTCAAGATAGCGTCATGTTCTTCTGAGTGACATCCTATCCATCAAGGGGAAAATGTTCCATCTGCAGTGGGTGATCCCCCCTAGGTTGGGCTCTGCCAAAGTGTCCTGGGTGGAACGTCCTTCTTTTTTCATGTGCAAAGGCATCATCACAACGTTGTCATGTCTCTGCCATCCCAGCAACCATCTGATGGGATCTTCATCCCCATGGAGGTCCGAGCTAATCATATCCCCATGTGTACCGGTCCACTGGTACCTGTCCGTCGGGTATGGTCCTGCACATCAAAAACTACGCCCTCCATGGGCTCATCAGTCCTCGGGATAATAGCAATGTCAATCATGTTTCATCATTAAATTTATCAAATACATGCATAAAATCCCTAGCACATCATCTAATAGCTCAAATACATTACACTAATCTACCTTACAAAGTTGAATAAATAGACAGAATAACCTATTGGGCCAGTATCCATAAGAAGAAGAAAGTTTCCGCTGAAGATTATTCAAACCATGTAACATGAAGTGATATGGTCTAAGGATGTCCAGTCATAGTGAAGATCAGGGGTGGGTATTGTCCGTGGGTGCCTTTGTAGGAGGTGAGCTGTACCCATCATGGATGCGCTTTTTCCAAGCCCCTTTATTGCCTTTATTCTTTATTTATTGCTTTTTCTTTCTTTTTACTTCAAGGTCCGACCAGAGGACACTGCCTTGGCATGGTGACCAGAGCTGACAGTGTTACCCACTAGTATTTTGGCAGAAATGATAAGGTTGGCTCGTGATGAGACCCCCTTTCCCTTGGCCATGCAACCAAAGGTCATTGCCCTGGCGTGGTAACTAGATAATGGCAATGTCATACCGCTAG